>APFE030165268.1:132762-148504 GCA_000404065.3 Pinus taeda | reverse complement strand
GCTTAATGATAGTATCTCTGTATGTTTTTGATCTGCTTGATGTGGTGCTCGTCTGATCTATAAGTCTGATAATCTGGGTTATTTAGTGATTGAATATCTGGAAGAGTGTATTGTCCTTTATAGATCTGTACGCAGGTTCAGTGAAGTGAAGGCGCGTATACACGCTGTTTAGGTGAAGTGAAGGCGCGTATACGCAGGTTGTTCCATATGCAGAGGCGTATGCACGCAAGTTGCAGACTGTTAAAATTGCGTATATGCTTTAAGTTGTGATCTGGCTGTTTCTGCTTATTGCTGCTGGGTTTTGGGTTCTGTTTCTGCTATATGGTTTCTGGTACAGTTTTTTGTGTACAGCTGTCAGAGGTGTATCTACTTGTTTCAGATCTAGTTGGTGGAAAGGAGATTGGTTGATTCTTGATGATTGTTTGATGTTCATGGATCCAGTTTGAAAATTGATGAAAAGTGGTCCCTGGAAGAAAGAGAAGGTTGTAGCCTTCTGTAGGCCAGCACCTACATACTAGTATCTTGGCAAGTACAAAAGCTAAAGGGGGTTGTTGCTCCCTTCCAGGAGAAACTGGAGAAAGAGAGAGAGTAGTAGCTCTCTATAGGTTGCAGCCTGCGTACTGGTAAAAAGACTGCACCAGTACATTGTAAAAGAAGTTTTCTAATTTAAAAGGAAGATAGAGACGAATCGCAGCAGGTGGTTTTCACCCACATTGGGTTTCCACCTTATATCTTGTGTTCTTGTGTCTGATCGTCTTTCTGCTCTATTTTACTGTCTCTGGATACGGTTATTGGATTCTGCATCACTGACTAACAATCATCATCAGAAAGATTAAGTAAAATAAAAGCATGTTCTGTATACGCAGGTTTTCTTCTACATAACTGCGTACATACGCAGGTTTATTAAATTGAAGTAGCGTATATCAGTTGTTTTGAAAAAGAATAGTTATCCTGATAATACTGATTCACCCCCCCTCTCAGTATTATTTTCAACAAATCCATGATTTGTTAGTAGTATACTAGGATGACATCACAGTTTTCTCTAAATCTGACAATGCATACTTAGACCACCTCAGAAACGTATTTATCAAATGAAAGAAATTTGACATTTCTTTAAATCCTAAGAAGACACTTTTCAGTCTAGAAGACAGAAAGCTATTAGGACACATCATATCTAAAGATGGGATTAGGATAGAGTGTTATCAGGAAAACTAGTGTCTATTCAGATCTGCTAGTCCCAGTAAGAGGGGTAGCTATCTTAGAAACAAACAAACTAAAGTTAATTGTGTTTTCCTTTATGAGAATTAGATGAGAGAGAAGTAGAGAGTACCAACCTATGTCTTCCACTTGGCTTCTTGCTTGTTTCCTCTCCCCTTTGACAGTTCTTTGTTGTTCCTTCCTCGCTTGTCCCTCTTCAAAGAACACCTGTAGATTAAAAGAAACATAATACCATCAAAGCATAGAGATCTACAATCATAAAGAATATAGGATTAGATATATATTGACCATGCAAATGCATATATCAACTCATACATACAAAGATATGAAGGAAAACTCAAATAGCTTTATTGATAGAAGTAGTAGAAGAGAGGATTACAGCCCATTGATCTGACGCAGCGCCATCCTCCCAGCATGAAAGCTCTTCTTCACCTCATGAAAAGCTAGATCAACCAACACTATGATGTTCCACAAAGAAAACAACAACACTTCCTTACAAGATGCAAAATTCCAGCCTCTGGATCTCTAGGATGATGGATCCTTATATAGATGTTTGCAGGTGGGTGAGTAAGCTTCTGGGTTTTTGATTAGTGTCATTTCTATAATAGCTCTCAATTCCACTTGGAGATTTCATGATCTCTTACTCATCCCTGGGTGACTTCAGAGAGGCAAGTGTCACAGGAGAAGTTTATGGAATATTCCATGATCATCCACCTTGCAAATTATCTTTGCCATTTGTCTACTCTCTCCCATTTCACCCGATAGAAAGGATTTTCAGTATGCATTGCCCCCCCCATGTGCATTAGATGGAATGAATCGTACTTTGAGCATGGAGTAGGTGAGATGGTCCAGTTTTGACCAGTTCTAAGCACTTTTTCATGGAGAACTTCTGGGAGATGATGTAATCAGCTAAGCTTGTTCCTTTAGGGTATGAAGCAACACTTTTAGGGACTTAGAAGCCCTTGGTTTATGGACATATAATATTGGGGTTGTACTGCTCGAATATGTCTATAATAGTTACCCCCTAAAGCATGAGGACGTAATTCTTTTGATGTCAGGTGAAATGCTTTATCATGAGGATCCGAAGTTTTTGAACTAGAAGGTGACCTGTAATAAAATACAATAAAATACATTATCTTCATAATATTTTCATGATCTAGCTGAGGCGGGCATTCCCATGCTCAGTTTTATATATTCGTTTTCATGTACATTGGACAGACAACTGTCTATATGGCAGACTGATGATTCTGGTAGAGCCATCATCCTTTGGCTTGGATGATTATCTGTGCAGCTATGATGTACATTTGATGTCTTTATTTTCCTAAATATATCGTAGCATGGATGGATGAAAATAGATCTGGGGTGTTCAAACTCATTCAATCTTCGCCTGAAGTACAAGTCGCTCCATGTGAAAAGATGTTCTGAAGTCAAACATGGAAAGACATTAGATGATTACCAGCTAAGGATGTAAGTTGTTAACAAGCGCGAGAGGAATCACCGATAATGATAATGACCCTCAAGGCACTGTAGTAAAATTCACGTGGTGTGAATACATGAGTCAATGTCAAACACCAAACAAAATATTTAAGTTGAAGGCCATTGATGTAAACGTGTTTCCGGAAGTGAGAAACTTGCCATTGAGGCAGGCAAGCTTCAAAGTACAGAAAGGGTTGTTCTTATGTCAACTTCTTGGATAATGAACTGACGTCGACAAGAAGTGACCCGTCGTAGAAGGGGCTTAATGAATCCCACATCTACGACATGGAACAGAGAAAATGACTTTGTGGAGGTGAAAATGATCTAATGATACAAGGTTTAGGGTGGCGGTCATGAAAGAATGAAGGTTGAACGTATTGTGACAGATGAGGTACAAGCTGTGTTGATGAATTATCTGAGCGACTTCTCTTGAACATATCGGTGACACTGAAATGGATTGGTAGCATTAACCCCAAAAATGGATGGTATGGTGGACCAATGGTGATATGACTGGTGAACGAAATAACCCAACTCGACTCAATCACGTTGATGGAGTGAAAGTGTGATGTTCAAGAGCGACTTGCTACTAGTAAAGTTTCTTCAAGTTTTCTTCCCAATTTTTCCGGAGTCATTGCTAACCAGTACCTCTTTATTTTTTTCAATCTTGAGGAGGATAACATATGCTTTTTCTATAATGTGCCCTTCAGGCAAACCCGTCCCTATGTTTTAATGAACATAGCAACAGTGAATCTCGGTCTTGTCTGCACAGACAAGTTTGTCGCTATTGTTTTAACAAGTTTAACGACAAGGATAACTCGGTCCTTTTCAATTTTATAGAGTCTGAAAAGAGATGGAAAGCAAACTCCAATAATCCTTTTCTGTAATATAATCCCTTAAGTCGGAAAAAGTATAAAATATTATGAAAGGGATGGCTTTTTGATAGTTTTAATGAGGTGAACAAGACAAGCGCTTGACCTTTTTGTGCAATAATCCCTCAGGTCCAAAAAGATCAAAACCTAGAGGAGGGATGACACTCCCAATCACTTTAACGAGTTGTAGAGGCCAATTACTCGTCAATCTTTTCATATTTTACAATTCAGATGAAAAGAGCTTAGAGGAGACTCGTTTTTTGAGGAACGATTGATGATTTTGCATAGCAGCTGATTCCAGGTAGGGTTTAGAACTTTTGATTCACGTCAGTGTAAAGAATATGGCTAATAGTATCACTCATTGCAGTTGTTCCCCAAAAGGTGTAAATAATCAAATGGAGGCCTATGATTGGCTAAAAAAGAGTGGAGGTGATGGTGCGAACACAACCAAGGCTCAAAAGCTAATAATAATGCAATCGCAATGATTATTTACTGGAGGCGGGTTCATTTTTTAATGAGCTTAAACTCTAGTGGAACATATGTTCATTGCTAGCTTTATTTTTTAACGAGCTTGAACTTCGTGTAACACTGCTCAATGCTAGGTTTATTTTTTAACGAGAATGAACTTCTCATAAAATTGCTCATGCCAGTCATATAATAAGGATGTCTCATCGATAGGCTCATTTTTTAGGGAGCTTGCCCCATTCAAAACTTTTCTCCGAAGTCTTTTGTTATGCAAGCTGGGAATGACCAATGATATAAGTTTAAAGGGTTAAGAACATATAAACTAAGAAAATAAATGATCGCTTTTCACTCGCATGCAAAAAGGTTTGCATGCCCCCAGGTATAACGAAGTAGAGTTTCCAGTTTATCATTGAATTTGTAGACAAAACACTTATTTTGCTCTATCGGGAATAGACATAACTTTTGACGGAGGAATATTATTCCAGTCTAATCCCATTTTCCTAAACGGACGGGTGTGTTAGACTAGTCATATTCCTACGCGGAAACCTACCTTATACCTGAAGTTTTTCTGCTGAAGTAGACCAGGGTGCATGCCCCCTGGGTTTCAATCACAGACACCAAATCACACGTGCTCATCAGGTGGACGGACTGGAGATCGATAAGACATTTCTTGTGCAAAAATACCAGTTAGGGATGGCACTTGACTATTAGTTATGTGTGAACTGGGAAATGAAAGCTGATCTACGAGCTGGACCACTCTACCTTCATGTGAAAAACACATCACTCGAAAGAGTGAGGAAACAATAGCTCCCATGCTATAAATGTAGTCATGCGCAAGGAGTATATTGTAATCTAAAGGTCCTTCGACTACCATTACATTCAGATAGACAATTTTCCTTCTCAAAGTTATAGGAAAACTTGGAAGGTTCCCTAACAGTCGATTGGTTCCTTTGTCGAAGCCTGTTAGATTTCGCATCTCAGGCAGAAGCGATGGCGAACCAAGTGCTTTCCAAGCAGTTGAGGAAAGGATATTGACAAAATCCCCTTCATCTATGATGGTACCGACCATGACCATTCTGTAAGCTTGTATTATGATTCAGAATGGTACATTAGACAGTAGACGGGGTCTGCCTATTAGATTCCAGTTCAAGGAAATTACTAGGTTTCTTGGAGGTGGCATCGAATAAACGGCCAGATACATCTCTAACGAACTTCCTTCATGCAATAAAGGAATGGGTAGATTGCCCCCATGTTCATCGTAGTCTGTGTTTACGAACAACATTTGAATGGAATCGTTCTCATTCTCTTTGGTGACCATATCATCTGAAGGTAGACCTTCTGAAGACAAGACTGGGTCAACTACTATCTCGACCTATTGACTTTGGTCCAGTGTCAACTCAAAGGGTTTATCTTCGATGATATATTCTTCAACCGACCACAAAGCTGTGTCAGTTAGATTCTCAACTAGCGATGGACTCGGCAAGAGTTTCTTGTATCCAGGAGGAAGCCGTAGCGGTAAAGCAGCATGATTATCCAAGACTCTTTTAGCTTCATCTAGGAAGGGATAGCAGTGGATGACATGATCACCTTCACAAGTCTACAAGGAATTTTAGATCTTCCTTTCTGTCCAGTGACTTCATTTTCACTAGTTGATGCTTTACTTTCAACATGATCATCAGAGGTTGAGGACACCAGATTGTGCAAGCGGGGAGACCAATCCCTTAAGATTTGTGGGATGCAAGTGTTATCACTAAGGTTGTCCCTAAGCTCCTGAAGGGATACGGTCGAGGTAACCACAAACCAATCTTTGGATTGCAGGTTCTAGCCCACCTGCAATCGGAGAGTGCTCTCTCTTAATGATTTAGCTTTGTTGATGATGATTTTAGGCTAGCTATTGGGATCAGTGGGTTTTGTTGGTGTTTGGGTGGAGGATAAATGTAAGGAAGATAATCCAAGCAGAGAGGCAAGGGATTGTGTGATAAGTTTCAAACCATTGGGCATGGACTCATGGATTGAGCTTTGCTGTTGCATTTTCTTGGTCACAAGAGGATCATAGAGAAGGATAGCTACACATGAAACAATATCAATTTCTGAAAAGATGGGATGAAAGTCAGAGACAAAAGGAAATTAAGAATCTCTCATCTACTAATAGAAAAGGGAAACAAATGTATGATTATCTAGGAGCAATTAAGAATTCCTAACCAAACATTCATATGTGAAAGAATTAGTGTAAACATGATCATTTAAGTATGCATATTCATAACTATTCCTGGTGAAAACAAATAGAAATCACAAAAATTGAGCATAGGGTGCTACCAAGCAAATCCTAAACTATTCTTCTTTTCTGTAAATTCAGCTGGTGTAACATAGATGGTAAAGCAAACATGAAGGAAAAACTAAAACAGAGATAAGGAACACTTATTGAGTCATGTAGAAACACAGGAATTCCACAACCACTCTTTGGCCAATTAGACACAGCAGATAGTTTTAAGAATCCATGCATTTCAGCACTCTTTGATTATAGAAGTTATCACATTTACAGTGCGAGTCTGTGCTCAAGCAAAATATCAACCCAACAAATACTAACCAACCAACCCTTATTGCATGTTTCAGGGTCGTATATATAAGAAAAATATCTAAAAGTATTTATTACAACCAACCTAAACAGGTCTGCAATAAAAAAGCTTTCTAAAACCTAAATTATGCTGGAATTAAATACAAGTAAGTCCTTTTGGGCTGTGCGAGAGGTAGCTGGATCAAAAGTGAATTGATGTGGTGTCCTTTGTGACTTGGTGCAGTGGTTCTGTAGTAACTGCGCATTGAGTTCTGGTCCACTGATCTTCTGTGAGTTTTAATGTGCAATGATCTATGTTGGTGAGCTTTGAATGGCTCTTTAACTACTTCTTGACTTTTGACGTTTCTTTTTAATGCTTCATTTGCCTCGAGCCCTGAGAAGATCTCTGCTGATACACTTTGCCGCTACACTGATACACTTTGACACGCATTTTAGCTCCATATCTGCTCTGATACTCTTTAACATCTGAATCGGGTCTCTCTCTGTCTTCGGATGCATTCAAAACTACAAAATCGGGCTTTTTGTGCCTTTTTCAGTGCAAAAATGGTTAAGGAATCAAAATATTCCCTAACGATTCTCCAATATGGCCTATTTCCCATCGCGCTAATTGCGCATCGAAAATTGCCTCTGTTTTTCATTCCAGGCTTCCGAAGCTTGACTTTTGCGCTTGACGTCAGCATGACATCAGCAGTGGGGTCCTTTTGTACGATGATGAAGTCAGCATGATGATGTCAGCAGGGTGACGTTGCAGTACGGCAGGGTGATGACGTGGCGGGACATGGTGGCAGGGTGACGTGAGCGGGGCGCAGGCAGGAAGGGGTGAGGTGGAGGTGATGTGGCAGGGTGACGTGGCACTCCTGTTATGCGAGGGGAGGGCGGTTTTGGCATGCATCGGACCGCCTTTGGTACAGAGGTTGTTTTTTTCAGGGGCGGCTTGATGCAATGGGATGCCGCCAGCTGTCCCGGTGTACGTCGGTAAAACCCTCGGACATCAGGTGCTAACGGGACAACGCAAGAGGGCTCCCGATATGAACGAGGGCCGTTGGATGTGGGAGGGGTGATCCGACGGTGGACGGGAGGAGAAGGTGTGCGGGATTTAGTGAAAGAGCGCGCACATTAAATGTTTAATTTTTCACGGCACGGGTGGGTTCGAACTTTAGAAAATGGTGTAATGTGTTTAGCGCGTTGGTTATTTATTAATCAACTATTAATAAATTCCAATAATGAAATGCGCAGGGCTTTGTGAATGCATTTGAAGGGGATTTTTGTGTTTTGGAAGGAGTCCAAACACCTAGGAGGGGAAATTTATGGAGAGATGAGGGTTCTTACTAAGATCTAGGTGACTTAGTAATTCCCACGGAGATGTTTATGGTTATGTTTTAACCAAGAGTAGGAGATATTTACATAGGGGAATTATTACCATAGTTTTAATAGGGGGAAGGGAAATAGATGGGGAGTTACATAATAATGTCAGTAGTTAATATGAAAATGACAAGAAGAACACTAAATCTCATAGATCTTAGGCTTAAAAGCGGGGATAGAACTTTTTAGAGAAATTGTGGACCCTCCCTGAGTAAAGCAGATCTTTACCAAGACAAATGATATGGAAAATGATGAAATAAGAGATATCAAGTAGATCTTGGCCTCTTTAGGGGGAGATAGTAAATGATTTAGGGAAGAGGGAGAAGGGGAAGTTATACATGCCTCGCTTGAAGTCCTTCAAAATGGGAACTGCCTTGTCATACTGATTGAATGGATATAACATTTGAAAACACAAAACTGATCATAATCAATGATTCTGGAACCACAAAACTACCTACCCAGCCTACTTACCTAACATTTTTTCTTCCTTCTGGTTTGGATGCACTTAGACATGCAAACCCAGCTTTTCAACTTTTTCTTTTTCTGTTCTCCTATATACAAACTACCCTTATTTCTTCCAAGGGCCTAGATTAAGCAGTTGGTCTCCTTTCATTCTCTACCTATCTAAAATCTGTCAAGATTAAGCTCTTTGGAAAAATTATTTATTCTCTATATTCTAAAACAAGAAATTGAAACCTAGGGAGACCAAGATTAGGCTATTTGGACCTCCCTTTAGCTGAAAATTCTAAAAAAATGGAATAATTCTTCAAAATTGGAATGCAGAAGTTGCACTTTGAGCAGCACACTCTCATGGCCTATTCTCTGGTGGCTGTTACCAAATATGGAGCATTGTAGGATGTAAAGTATGACATATTTGGCCTGTAAAAAAGTCAGTCATGAAATATGAGTAACCTTCTGCAACAGGAGGCTAACAGTGGCTCCACTTGGGGATGGCTTCTCCTTGTGGGAAGCCAAGAATAGCAGGTCAGACTACCTTGATCTTTTGTTGCTACTGTGCATTGAAAACTTCTTAGTGCTGACTGATTAGATTAATTTAAAATTCTTGACCACAAACAACACTTTTCCTCACCTGTTTTGCTGGTAAATTGTGAAGCACTGCCTGCTTTCTTTTGTGTGCTTCAGCATCTGGACTGTTATAAAATGAAATAAAGTGCTGATATATACAAACATTTAAGTACAGAGAATAACACCGCCTATTCTTTCTTAATAAAAAAGGATCATAGTAATGTTTTAACACTCGGCCATTCATAGGGCCTTCTTCAGCTGTGCTGCCATCTAGCGTTTTGAGGAAATATGTGTTATTGCCTTGTACTGCACTGATACTATATGGACCTTTCCACAAAAAATCAAACTTTTCATGTTTTCCCTTGTCCTCTCTTCGTGAATATCACCTTAGAACGTTGGTGCCAACCTGGAAATCCTCTGCTTTAGATTTCTTATCAAACATCTTTTTGAGTTTCTCTTGCAACATTTGAGCTCTGTCATACACCTGCTCTCTAGTTTGTTGAAGGTGAATGGCCTGATTAACTCTTCTCTGCATGTCATTTGGTTCATCCGGAGTCTCCTGCAATAGTTTGATAGTAGGAATGCCCAAAGTTGAACGAAATCTGGCCTCCATGCCATATACTAACTCATAAGGGCTCATCCCAATGGATTTCTTTGTTAAAAGTCTGTTTGCCCATAGAGCATTTGTGAGCTTCCCATGCCAGTTTTTTTTGTTTTCCTCTAGCAGTTTCTTTATTATGTTGATGAGGCTTTTGTTGGATGATTCGTCCAAGCCATTACCTTGAGGATAGTAAGCTGTAGAGTGGCCCAAGGTAATGTGGAATTTATGGAAGAAGTTGATGATTTTTTTGGATTTGAAGGCAACAACGTTGTGAGTGATAATTTTCTCAGGGAATCCAAATCTAGAAAGGATATTGCTCTCAAGGAATTGGATAATGGTGGATTCATTGGCTTGTCTACACGGGATAGATTCAATCCACTTAGTGAAGTAATCAGTGGCTGTTAAAATCCACTTGTGCTAGCCTGAGGAAGAGGGATGAATTTTTCCAATGAAGTCAAGACCCCATTGTTGAAAAGGCTTTTCGGTTGAAATGGGCTTAAGGGGAAAAGGCAGTAATTTTCTCTTCCCTTGAAATATTTGGCATTATTGACATGAAACAACAAATTTCTTGACATCTACAAATAGAGAGGGCCAATAATAACCAGCCCTTAAAATCTTGTCAGTAGTGGTCTTCCAATATAAGTGTCCTCCACAGTCCCCTGCATGAAATTCCTTCATGATGTTGTTAGTTTCATTCATATTCAAATAGTTAAGCAATATTACTTCATGATTTTTCCAAAACAAAGCACCATCTATGACACAAAACTTCGATCATTTCATCCTTAAAAATATTTTCTTTGTCCTGGACAATCCCGGGGGAGCACACAGGTATAATGATACGAAACAAATATCAGCATACCATGGGGATTGCAAAAAGGTTTCACTGATCTGTGGAGTCGCCAACTCCTGTTCATTGTCCAGTTGATTAGTGTCTAAGGCTTGGAAGTTTGTTTCAGACATTAGCTTGGCTAAACCTTGCCCTTTTATCAGCTTGGTGGGTTTTATCTCAATGTCATATTCAAGAATGTTGGCAATCCACTTGCCTCTTTTGCCTTCTAGTCCCTATTGAGTTTATATGTCTTTTACAATAGAATTTGGGACATAGGTAATCACATGGGAATATAAGATGTAAATTCTGAAATCTTTGATGGCCTTAACCAGGGCATAAGCCTGCTTTTCCATAATCTGATATTTCAAGGGTGCGTCTCTTAAAGCTCGGCTGAAGAAAGCAATTGGCTTTTTGTTACCTTGACCATCTTTCTGCAAAAGGACATCGGCTATGGTGTGCTCAGATGCAAAACAAAATATAATAAAATCTTTGTTGAATTGCGGACTAGTAAGGACAGGCGTTTGAGTCAAGGAAGTTTTGATACTTTCAAAAGCTTGCTTGGTCTCTAGAGACCATTTTACCTTGGCATCCTTTTTTAACATATTTCTCAATAGCCTTATTAGCTCGGCTAGGTTTGGGATAAATCCCCTTAGGAAATTGATCTTTCCCAGGAATGCTTGCAACTCTTTTATGTTTCTTGTATATGGGATTTGGAGGATAGCTTGAATTCTTTCAGGATTAATCCTAATCCCATATTTTGATATGATATGGCCTAGAATCTTGCCTTCCTCAAGGGAAAACAGGGACTTCTTAGGATTCAAGGAAATGCCATATTTCCTGCATATCATAAAAGTTTTCCTTAGGTGTTTGAGGTGCTCTTGGTCAGATTTGGAGAAATGGGTTAGGTCATCAAGGTATACAACAAGGAAATCATGTATCTCCTTGGCAAAGGAAATATCCATTTCTCTTTGAAAGGTAGCACCATCGTTCTTCAGCCCTAAAGGCATTTTAACATACGTAAATGTTCCCCACGGCGTGGTAAAGGTTGTCTTATCGTGGTCATCCGAGTGAACAAGTATCTTATTAAAACCTGAAAATCGATCTAGTAAAGAAATTCTAGATGACCCCACTACTCTTTGTAGTATATGGTCCATTTTGGGCAAAGGGTAGTGGTCTTTTAGAGAGACCTGGTTTAAATTTCTCAAGTCTACAAACAGTCTTATCTCTCCTGATTTTTTCCTTGTGGGAACTAAATTAGATACCCATTCAGAGAATCTGATGGGTGCAATGATACATGCTTCAAACATTCTTTCTATTTCCTTTTCAATGAGGGGAAGAAGCATGGGGTTGATTCTTCTGAGTTTCTGTATGAATGGTTTTTTATTTGGTTTTAAGGGAATGGTATGTTGGATCACTGAGCTGTCATAGGACTTCAAGTCCTCATAAATCCAAGCAAATACATCTTGGAACTCTTTGAACAAATCCACATATTTTGGTTTTTGATCAGGGGGCAAATTTTTGGACAACTTAATCATTTTGGGTTGTTCTGCTATCCCTATGTTGTGTTCTTCTATAGAAGCATTTAAAGGCTCCATTTTTGGTCTTTTGGGCACATCATTGTCATCAAACATGTCTTCTGATGGAGTGATTCAAGCAGGCAAAAAGTTATCTTTTAGGTCAATGAACTCATCCTTTGCTTTGGCTGTTTCTTCTAAACACATTTGTTTTAGTTGCTCTATGTTTGCATTGTCAAAAACGGTTGGGTTAAGGATTTGTTTAGCTATTGCAGCTATTATAGCCAGCTAATTTTCTTTTGTTAGCTCTTGGGAATCATTCATGGCATCCATATGAACGTTTGTATTCGAAAATTCGCCCTCGAGTGAGGAAATTGTTAATCTGGGCATCATTTTGAAATACTTTCCAATCTTTAACATTGTTAGGGACTGAGGGTCTATGTTTTATCTCAGCAGTGAAATGGTGATTTGGTTCAAAGGGAAGCTTGCATGTGCTAGGAAAGGTTGCTAGGCTGTGAGCATGAATATTATGGCCCCTTGAAATTTTGGCGAGCTCGGATTCATTAAAAGACTTGAGTATTTTTGTGGCAGAAATCCTATAAGCTCTCATTCTATTGTCACTGGTAACAAACTTACCTTTCATTTGTTGTATAATTAAATCGAAGTCACCTAGAATGGAAACTTTTGTAGCTCCTAGGGCTTTGAGTAATTTAAGGCCTAAGAGGAGAGCCTCATACTCTTCCATGTTATTAGTACACCTGAAATTTAATCTATAGGCATGGCCCTGTGCATGATTATCATGTGTATTGTGAATCCATACACCTGCCCCTGCTCCTAACTTAGTGACAGAACGATCAAACTCTAAACACCATGTGATTTCTTGCCTTTGGCTTGTATTAAGAGTTTCAGTTATTTGAGGATTGGGCAGACTTACAATTTTCGTTTCGGGAGATTCTTCTTGTTTGCTGGTTGCCTTGACTGTCATGACAATTTCATGGGAATTGGCAATTGATTCCTCATTGATGCATGTTTCTTGCTCTAAATTTAGAGGGTTCTTATCAGTTGGAGGGTTGGTGTCATCATTGAATAAAATAAAAGAATCCATGTCAGAATGGACTGAGTAAATTGGAAAATTTTGAGGCTTTTCCTCACTACATACCACATACTTCATCAATGTTTCCCTGTATAGTCTCTTTGGCTGCCCAAAGATAGATATAGTGGCATAGGAGAGGTCAATTTGAAGGGATCCTTGAAGTTTTTCTCCCCATGATCTTGATAGGAGCAAGCCATATTTTTTTGGAATGTCAGCAACTACTATGTCCATTAGGATTGTCTTGTTGGGAAATTGGACTAGACACACACACAGGTCTTTGATCAAGCTTAAACACTTGACTTGACTTGAGTCAAAGGAATATAGATCTTTGTAGGGTCTTATGACATCAAGGTTTAGTTTTTCCATTACAACTTTGGGCATAAGGTTATGTGAGGCACCTGAGTCAAACATAGCATTATGCAAGATTTTGTCATGTATGTGCAAACTGATATAGAAGGGTGGAATATGTCCATATGTTGATTTTCCGTTAACTTCTGGACTAAACAGTAGCTCAGGGGTATCATCTAAAACATTTACATCATTCCTGACCTCTGGTAGTTGGAGTGACCTTTGAATTTGTTGCCTATATACATCATGTTTGGCAAGTTCTGAGAGGGGAATGGATATCTTGAGTTTTCCGATTTCTTCTTCTAAGTTAAATGGTTTATCCAATGCAATCCTTGCATTAGTAGTAGAAAATTTTTCCTTGTCAAGAGTGTTCTCGGTGTTTTCTTTTTGAATGCCAGCGTTATGATGAATGAGAGTTTGTGGTATTTCCGTTTTGGGAAGATTTTTTGGAGTGTTGTTCAGGTTTTCTTTTGAGGGAGAGGGAGATAGAGGCTAATCAATAGGAGGCAGAATGTTTGATATATCCTCTACAGTTACCTGATGCAGGTTTGGGACAACAATATCAGCTGGTTCTGTTATGACAACATTGTCTTTAATTTTATAAGGCTTTTTGCTATCCTTTGTTCTTCTAGGTGCAGGGACATCAATGCTCCTTGTTCTCAACTTATATTTTTTCTGCACCTCATACATAGTAGAATCATAACCTTGTTTAAAATCAAAAGACTCTCCCGACTTGCTCTGAAATTGTTTTACATCAGGGTAGTCTCGGTCCTCTTTAGTGACAAAGATTTGTTGTTCGTTTTTTGAATCTATCAGGTTCATGTGAGTGTCATCTATGGGCTCACTGGATGTGGATGCCTCTGCATAGTTTTCTTGGAAATGAGGCCTGATATCATGGTCGGGACTAGCCCTTCCAGCGTTTGTGGTCTGCTTTTTCCTGAACTTCGGGTTCCTTATGGTATTGGACTATTGTCCTTCCCATGATGATTTTCTCTCAACGCTATCTACTCTGTCTCCTAGCCTATGCATGCCATTGATGATAGCATCCAGTTTTTTGTCTAAGGTTGAGGGTTCTTCCTTGAAGGGGTTCTTCTCTCAGTTTTGCGTCTGTTGCTTTTGGCAATTAGGTTTGCCTCCACACTAACAGCAACATCTTGCATCTCTGCGAGGCTTTGAGGGGCTCTTTCCCTTAATTGATATGCCATTTCAGCATCGAAACCATTAGGGAATTTGTACAAAGCAAGATCAGGTGGCGGTCTTAAATTTTGTGGTATTGCATTATAGACATTATTAAACCTCGTAGAGTAGTCCAAGGCAACCTCTTGAGGTCCTCTTTTGATAGTATCATACTCAGATAATATGTGCAAGGGGTCTTTCTTTTTCTCCCATCTATTGATAAATGTCTGGTATAAGGCTTCTCGGTTTAGTATGGAGTTGGGTGTAAGCACTCTAAACCAGGTCCTGACATCACCGGTCAAAGTTTAGACAAAAATCTTCATCCTTACACTGTCGTCATCAATATCATAACTCTCAAAGTAATACTGCATCTTCTTTGTATGCTGTAGGGCTGTGAAGGAATTTGTGCCATCAAAATAGGTAATTTTTGTCTGATAATCCTGAGGCATAGCCTCGGGATTAGGAGGCAGCTGTAAGGGTGCATATCTATTAGCCATATTAACAGGGATACGGGGAACAACAGGGATAAGTGGAACTGTTGAAAAGCGTGCAACAAGAAATGCTTGTTGAGAATGCAACAAGATGATGGAGCTTAGTGGAAAGGAGTCGCGTTCACTAAGTGGGCCCGCAGGCTATTTTTGGCGCAAGTCTATTTTTAGACTATGTCTATTTTTAGACATATGGATCATGTCTATGGATTGCAGTTTGTTGTTTATGGATGATATCAAGTTGGAAAAATAGATGAACTTCTATTTTTGATGAAATTGTGAGTGATCACAGTGTGAGTGATCAAGTCTATTTTTAGACTGGCTGTCAAAAATAGAAAAGTCAAATATTATTATCTCACAATAATATTTGGACTATAAACTTAATCTTATTCTCTTGGAGCACTTCAGTTTGAGCTATAGAGGTGGCACATGCAGCTGTCAGAAGGAAATACGTTTTTCTTATGAGTCAGTTGAGTTGTTGCATGCATGACTTCAGTTAGAACTCAATCAATTGAGTTTGTGGAGTTGATTGTGGAGTTGATGGAGTTGTGTTCAGTTTAGCTTTGTTAAACTGGTTGTATTTAGTCTAACTGGCAAATAGACTAGAGATGAGTTGGGTGAATTAGTTATTAATTAATTCACAAGTTATTAACTCATAATGCAACTATAGACTCAGTTGCATGTCAGTGCATGTTCAGTTCA
>APFE030165268.1:86514-128093 GCA_000404065.3 Pinus taeda | reverse complement strand
TTTTTAGACATATGGATCATGGTCTATGGATTGCAGGTTGCTGTTTATGGATGATTGATCAAGTTGAGAAAATAGATGGACTTCTATTTTTGATGAAAGTGTGAGTGATCACAGTGTGAGTTATCAAGTCTATTTTTAGACTGGCTGTCAAAAATAGAAAAGTCAAATATTATTATCTCACAATAATATTTGGACTATAAACTTAATCTTATTCTCTTGGAGCACTTCAGTTCGAGCTACGGATGTGGCACATGCAGCTGTCAGAAGGAAATACGCTTTTCTTATGAGTTAGTTGAGTTGTTGCATGCATGACTTCAGTTAGAACTCAAGTGAGTTGAGTTTAGTGGACTGGAGGTGCAGTTGATGGAGTTGTGTTCAGTTGATCTTTGTTAAACTGGTTGTATTTAGTCTAACTGGCAAATATACTAGATATGAGTTGGGCGAATTAGTTATTAATTAATTCACAAGTTATTAACTCATAATACAACTAATGAATACATCGGTTAACTCAGTTGCATGTCAGTGCATGTTCAGTTTAGCAGGGATAGGTGTTAGAGAATCAGATTGCTATCAGTTGTGACTATAGTTGTGCACTAGATCTTGCACAAATCAGGGGATTGAGTATGCCAATGAGTTTGCCACATTGGAGCTTGGAAATACATGATTTAGCCAAGGAAAGACGTGGCTACCTTGGAATTATCACTGGTTCTTATGCAGGTATTGAGCAGCGGAGGCAAGCAAGCAGCGGAAGAGATCTGAGCGAGTGATTGATTCATATCTGCGCTGTACTGTGTGTAACAGGTGGAGCTGGTACTGGATTGCTTGTGATAAGCATTGTACTTTGTAATGTTACATGACTCAATCATTAATATACAGATAGTTGGGGTTTTTAGCGAGATTCTTTCCCCGAGATACATACTGTGTTAATGTGTGAATGCTCTTGATGTTTTATTGTTATTGATGCTACTATATTGATGATCAATGTAGAGGAGCTTATGTATTGTGTATGTTTTCCGAAATAGTACATGATGAGGATAATCTCTGTTGAATATGTGTTAAATTATTCAAAATTTCTACAGGAACGACTGGAGTGACTCGGATAATAGGAGTAGTGGTGGTAGTATTTGCAGTGAACGAAGGTGTGGACAGAGAGGTTGGGGAAATGGATGATGAATACGGGGAAGAAGGGTTTAAACGGAAAAAAGATTCAACAAGGGTTGAAAAACTAGTAGGCTGAACTGTCTTTGGAATAGTATCAGCAGAATCTTCTTGCTGCTCTTGTTTGCTAAGGATTTTGGGGATTTTGGGGTTTTAAAAAACAGATGGGGGATTCGGATCAGGATTTGACCTTGTATGACGCAAATGCTTCTTGGGAGACAACTTCTATGTTTTTTTTGGGAATTTTTCTAGGAACATAGGTCAACCGAGACTTTTAAAGGTCGGTTTCTTCCTCTGTGGAGCTTCAGACTGGTTTTGTGAGATTATCTAAGAAATTCCCCAGTGGAGTCGCCATTATGTTATCACTCAGGTTTTCCCTAAGCTCCTGAAGGGATACGACCGAGGTAACCAGAAACCAATCTTTGGATTGCAGGTTCTAGCCCACCTGCAATCAGAGAGGGCTCTCTCTTAATGATTTAGCTTTGTTGATGATGATTTTAGGCTAGCTATTGGGTTCGGTGGGATTTGTTAGTGTCTGGGTGGAGGATAAAGTTAAGGAAGATAATTCCAAGAAGAGAGGTAAGGGATTGCGTGATAAGTTTCAAACCATTGGGCATGGAGTCATGGATTGAGCTTTGTTGTTGCGTTTTCTTGGTCACAAGAGGATCATAGAGCAGGATAGATACACATGGAACAATATCAATTTCTGAAAAGATGGGATGAAAGTCAAAGACAAAAGGCAATTAAGAATCTTTCATCTACTAACAGAGAAGGGAAACAAATGTATGATTATCTAGGAGCAATTAAGAATTCCTAACTAATTATTCATATGTGAAAGAAATAGTGTAAACATGATCACTTAAGTATGCATATTCATAACTATTGCTAGTGAAAACATATAGAAATCACAGAAATTGAGCATAGGGTGCTGCCAAGCAAATCCTAAACTGCTCTTCTTTTCTATAAATTCAGCTGGTGTAATGCAGATGGTAAAGCAAACATGAAGAAAAACTAAAACAGAGATAAGGAGCACTTATTGAGTGATGTAGAAACACAGGAATTCCACAGCCACTCTTTCGCCAATTAGACATAGCAGACAGTTTTCAGAATCCATGCATTTCAGCAGTCTTTGATTATAGAAGTTATCACATTTACAGTGCGAGTCTGTGCTCAAGCAAAATATCAACCCAACAAATACTAACCAACCAACCCTTCTTGCATGTTTTAGGGTCGTATATATAGGCACAATATCTAAAAGTATTTATTACAACCGACCCAAATAGGTCTGCAAGAAAAAAGCTTTCTAAAACCTAACTTATGCTAGAATTAAATGCAAGTCAGTCCTTTTGGGCTGCGCCAGAGGCAGCTGGATCAAAAGTGAATTAATGTGGTGTCCTCTGTGACTTGGTGCAGTCGTTCTGTAGTAACTGCGCATTGAGTTCTGGTCCACTGATCTTCTGTGAGTTTTAATGTGCAGTCATCTATGTTGGTGAGCTTTGAATGGCTCTTTAACTGCTTCTTGTCTTTCGAGGTTTCTTTTTAATGCTTCATTTGCCTCGAGCCCTGAGAAGATCTCTGCTGATACACTTTGCCGCTACACTGATACTCTTTGACATGCATTTTGGCTTCATATCTGCTCTAATACTCTTTAGCATCTAAACCGGGTCTCTCTCTGTCTTCGGATGCATTCAAAATTGCAAAATCAGGCTTTTTCTGCCTTTTTCGGTGCAAAAATGGCTAAGGAATCAAAAGATTCCCTAAATGTTCTCCAATATGGCCTATTTCCCGTAGCTATGCGCGATGAGTGCTTCGCCCTAATCGCGCATCAAAAACTGCCTCTGTTTTTCATTCCCGGCTTCCGAAGCTTGACTTTTGCGCTTGCACGTTTTTTCCTTTTTTGGCTGCTGACGTCACCGGTACGGCTGGTGACGTCAGCAGTGGGGTCCTTTGTTACGGTGATGATGTCAGCATGATGACATCAGAAGGGTGACGTGGCAGTATGGTAGGGTGATGACATGGCGGGACACGGTGGCAAGGTGACGTGAGCCGGGCACAGGCAAGAAGGGGTGAGGTGGAGGCGATGTGGTAGGGTGACGCGGTGCTCCTGTTTCGCGAGGGGAGGGCGGTTTTGGCATGCATCGGACTGCCTTTGGTATGGAGGTGGTTTTTGTCAGGTGCGGCCCGATGCAATGGGATGTCGCCAGCTATCCTGGTGTACGTCGTTAAAACCGTCAAACATCGGGTGCTAATAGGCCAACACAAGAGGGCGCCCGATATGAACGAGGGCCGTTGGATCTGGGAGGGGTGATTCGACGGTGGACGGGAGGAGAAGGTGTGCGGGATTTAGTGAAAGAGCACGGGCGTTAGATGTTTAATTTTTCATGGCGCGGGTGGGTTCGAACTTTAGAAAACGGTGTAATGTGTTTGGCGCGTTGGCTATTTATTAAACAACTATTAATAAATTCCAATAATGAAATGCGCGGGGGTTTGTGAATGCATTTGAAGGGGGGTTTTTGTGTTTTGGAAGGAGTCCAAACACCTAGGAGGGGAAATTTATGCAGAGATGAGGGTTCTTACTAAGATCGAGGTGACTTAGTAATTCCCACAGAGATGTTTATGGTTATGTTTCAACCAAGAGTAGGGGATATGTACATAGGGGAATTATTACCATAATTTTAAAACGGGGAAGGGAAATAGATAGGGAGTTACATAATAATGTCAGTAGTTAATATGAAAATGACAAGAAGAACGCCAAGTCTCAGAGATCTTAGGCTTAAAAGGGGGGATAGAACTTTGTAGAGAAAGTGTGAACCCTCTTTGAGTAAAGCAGATCTTTACCAAGGCAAATGATATGGAAAATGATGAACTAAGAGATATCAAGAAGATCTTGACCTCTTTAGGGGGATTTAGTAAATGATTTAGGGAAGAGGGAGAAGGGGAAGTTAGACATCCCTCGCTTGAAGTCCTTAAAAATGGGAACTGCCTCGCCATACTGATTGAATGGATATAACATTTGAAAACACAAAACTGATCATAATCAATGATTTTGCAACCACAAAACTACCTACCCAGCCTACTTACCTAACATTTTTTCTTCTTTTTAGTTTTGGTGCACTTAGACTTGCAGACCCAGCCTTTCAACTTTTTCTTTTCCTGTCCTCCTATCTACAAACTACCCTTATTTCTTCCAAGGGCCCAGATTAAGCAGTTGGGCTCCTTTGATTCTCTACCTATCTAAAATCTACCAAGATTAAGTTGTTTGGACAGATTATTTATTCTCTATATTCTAAAATAGGAAATTGAAACCTAGGGAGACCAAGATTAAGTTGTTTGGACCTCCCTTTAGCTGAAAATTCTACAAGAATGGAATAATTCTTCAAAATTGGAATGCAGAAGTTGCACTCTGAGCATCAAACATTGATGGCCTATTCTCTGGTGACTGTTAGAAAATATGGAGCATTGCAAGATGCAAAGTATGACATATTTGGCCTCTAAAAAAGTCAATCATGAAATATGAGTAACCTGCTGCAGTAGGAGGCTAACAGCAAGGACAATCTTGATGATAGTGGTCCCCTTTGCAAATGAAACATGGAGATTTAGGTTTGAACAGGGCAGTGTGTAGATTTTCACTAGATGATGCTTGGTTGGCCCCTTTGGCCATGGCTTCTTCTTCTTCTTCTGCTTCCCTTTCTTCTTCTTCTTCTCGGTTGTTTGGTTTTTAGCTTTATTAGCTTCACCAAGTGAAGAGGAAGAATGAGTGGGAGAAACAAATGAAGTAGAAGGTTGGGGGCTAACTCTAGTGTCATTCGGTTGCTGATTTGATTGCTCAAGAATCACGGTGCTTTGAACGATAGAGGTTGAGAAAAGCCATACTGGTAGGCCAATTGTCAGTCTTGGGATGGACAATGTGGCCATATGACGTCCACCAACATCTCCCAAGAGGAGAAAGGACTAGGATTTCCTCGAAGGGGAAATCGTTGGTTAGTAGACTCCATTTTCTCAACCTAAGATCAACGAGGGAACAATGACATTATTCCAATTAAAATAAATTTTATGACTCTTTGACACAACTTTCTTTTTCAGTTTTTAAGAGTCGAGAAAAAGCTAAAGATGACTCTAGTCGCCTTCGATTTTTAATGAGCCTCAAGTGATAATTGCTTAGAGGGACCTTTCCTTTTAATGAGTCTAAAAAGGAATGAAAGTGACTACTCTGGAAATATAGATAGAGGGATTACCAAACCTATTGTAAAACTTCAAAATACGTTTTACGGTACAATAGTCAATCTTCTCGAATGTTGTGTTCAGTGCATTGCGATCGATGGGGCGGCAAACACGGCTTCCTAAGGATAAAGGATATAGCCTATTGTGGTCTCTCAATATATACTAAACTGTACATGGGAGCACAAGTCCATACTGGCACTTGTTGTCTCAAAGAGGAGGAATCACCCAACCTATGATGAAAGCGATAGTTACCAGGCTTTATGACGCCAGAATACGTCTCTAGCCGAGACTTATAAATGTTGTGCGTTAGGTTCCAAAGCGTTTTTATGTTCATTGAGATTTATTTTATAGTTGATATTTCTTAAGAAGTTTTCCTTTAGGATTCACCACGTGATGTAGATATACAACTCCTAAATATGCAATCTATGATGATAAACTGTCATTTACTCTTCTTTTTGTAATGAAAATCCTAGCTACTAAGGAAAGAGAAGAGAAATTATTTCAACATAGAGAAAAGAGGACACACTAAGATGCACCATCCTAAATCAAACTCCCCAAGCAGTCTAAATGCAAATGAACATGCATATATTTGTTTTTCACTTTCTTAATGTGTGAATGACAAAAACAATGCTAAGTACAAATCTAAACTATCTTTTCTTTCAAAGTGATATTACTAACAATTTTCTTTTCAAAAGACGAAAGGAAGACAAGACAACACTTTGCAATTTCAAATTCAAAAAACAAAAGGAAGACTAAGACAAGACTTTGTGATTTCTAATTCAAAAAACAGAAGGGAGACCAGTTTACGATTTTGAATTCAAAAAACGAAAGGAAGGCTAAGACGACACTTTGTGATTTCAAATTTGAAAAACGAAAGGGAGACTAAGAGCTACACTTTCAATTTCAATATGAAAAGTGCTTTCAACACTTGAAATATTATTAATTCAAATCAAATACAAGAGTAACAGTGTAATCGACTATCAAAAAGAGGAGGATTCTTTTCTTTGACTGAAAATGACACTTGCAACACTTTCAAATGAAAATATGACAGTTTGATTAAGCTATTGTTTGTAAAGGAGAACTGTAAATGGCGAAAAATACATAAAAGAACATTCACAATTCTTTGTAGAAGGGAGGCTGAATAATGCAGACAAAGGGTGTTTCAACAATGGTATATTGATCACAGACAACAAAACTCCTGAATAAAGATGAAGAGAGTGAAGAAAAACCAAAATCTGGGGACAGAAACAGTCTTGTCTGTTCATCGCACCTGTAACACAGGGAAATAGGGATGCATCTCACCTGCAACACATGGGATGTGCGATGCATCTAGACTGTCAAAAGGAGACATGCGATGGTCCAGGGATGAGACTTTAACTTTGTTTTTGGTCACAATCTACAGCTCAGTTCAGTGATTTATGTTGAGCTAATGATAGTCTGTAAATAAAAAACACATGGTCTGATCTAATGAGGTTACTTGAGCCACCACCAAGGCATTTACGATGTTTGCAAGTCAGTTGTTTAATTCATAAACTAACCTAGATATTGACTAAAGAAGCATTTATCTACTTTTCTATTGCATAGCAAAATTAGTTTCAAGGCTAGCTGGCATAACTTCAGGCTCTATCTGTATTTTATAAAACTAGTGTCCATTCAGAGCTGCTAGTCCCACTAAGATGGGTAGCTATCTTAGAAACAAAAAAATGAAAGTTACTTGCATTTTCCTTTATGAGAAGTAGATGAGAGAGAAGCGGAGAGTACCAACCTTATTGTTCTGCTTGGCTCCTTGCTTGTTTCATCTCCACTGTGATAGATCTTTGATGCTCCTTCCTCACTTGTCCCGCTTCAAAGAACACATGTAGAGTCAAAGAAACATAATACCATCAAAGCATAGAGATCTACAATCATAAACAATATAGGATCAAATATATATTGACCATACAAATGCATATATCAACTCAGACATACAAGGATATGGAGGAAAACTCAGATAGCTTTATTTATAGAAGTAGTAGAAGAGAGGATTACAGCCCATTGATCTAACCCAGTGCCATCATCCCAGCATGAAAGCCCTTCTTCACCTCATGAAATTCTAGATCACCCAACACTATGATGTTCCACAAATAAACCAACAACACTTCTTTATAAGATGCAAAATTCTAGCCTCTAAATCTCTAGGATGAGGGATCCATATATAGATGTTTGTAGGTGGGTGAGTCAGCTTCTGGGTTTCTTATTAGTTTCATTTCTCGAATAGTTCTCAATTCCACTTGGAGATTTCATGATCTCTTACTCATCCCTGGACGAATTCAGAGGAGAAGTTTCTAGAAGATTCCATGATCATCCACCTTGCAAATTGTCTCTGGCATTTGTCTACTCTTTCCAATCACGCCCCATAGAAGGGATTTTCAGTATGCATTGCACTCCCCATCTGCATTAGGCGTGATGCATCGTACTTTGACCATGGAGCAGGTGAGATGGTCTAGTTTTGACCAGTTCTGAGCATTTTTTCATAGAGAACTTCTGGGAGATGATGTAATCAGCTGACCTTATTCCTTTAGGGTATGAAACAACACTTTTAGGGACTTAGAAGCCCTTGTTTTATGGACATATAAGATTGGGGTTGCAGTGCCCAAATATGTCTATAACATAGACCTTGCTAGGATACAATATATTTTGACTATTTCCCATCCCCGAAACATTAAAGAGCTACAATCATTTCTAGGTAAGATTAATTTTCTTACTATATTCATCTCAAATATAGCATAATTAATAAGGGAATTAAATAACATGCTAAGAAATGACTCAGTAATTAAATGGACATTGGAGGCCAAACAATCCTTTGAAGCTATTAAGGCAGCTTTAACCAAGACTCCAGACCTGATTACTCCTAACTTTAACAAAGATTTTATTATTTTTTCCTTTTCTTCACAACACACCATTGCAACAGTCTTGCTACAGAAGAATAATCAAGGATGTTGACAACCAATAGCATTATTTAGTAAATCCTTAAGATATGCCACACTCAAATATAATATCATGGAAAAATAGGCTTTAGCTTCAGTTAAGGCTATCAAAGGTTTCAAAGTATACATTTTGTAATCTCACATTATTACTTATGTTCCAAACTCTGTAGTTAAGGACATTTTGACTCAAAATGGGCCTGAAGGAAAAGGAGGCAAATGCATTGCCACAATATTTGAATATGTTATATATATAAAGCCCACCAAGCTCATCAAAGGCCAAGGTTTAGCCAAACTCATGGAAGAATCGAACTATGAGCCCCTTGATATCAGCTTCATTAGTGCCCTTGATGATCAGAAGGAGATGGTGACTCCACAGATCAGTCAACCTTTTATTGATTCACCCTAGTATGCAGATATTACATATGTATTACTGAACTTACAAGCTCCTCGTAGATTGAGAAGAACTAAAGCTAGATTCTTAAAAATGAAGTCATTAGGATATTGTGTTGTAGATAATGCATTGTTTTGGAAGGACAATAGCGGTATTTTAACATATTTATTAAAAGATGAAGCTGACAAGGTTTTACAAGAGTTTCATGCAGGGGATTGTGGAGGACAATTGTACTGGACGAGTACTACTGACAAGATGTTGAGGTTTCGTTTCTATTGGCCTACTTAGTTTGCAGATGTTAGAAAACATGTGACCTCCTATCATAAATGCAATATTTTTAAGGGAAAGAGAAAATTTTTACCCTTGCCTCTTAAACCAATTTCCACTGAGATGCCATTTCAACAATGGGGGTTATACTTCGTTGGAGAAACACAACAAGCCTCCTCAACTCAGCGCAAGTGGATTTTGACAGCCATAGACTATTTCACCAAATGCGTAGATGCCATACCTTCTAGGCAAGCCACATACACTGTCATAATCACCTTCCTAGAGAGTAATATTCTGTCAGGATTTGGATGTCCCTAGAAGCTCATTACTGATAATGCAATAGCCTTTAAATCCAAAAGACTGATAGATTTATGTAACAAGTACCACATCACCCTTCGCCATTCCATAACCTATTACCCTCAAGGCAATGGAATAGCAGAGACATCCAACAAAAGCCTGATAAATATTATCAAAAAATTACCGGAAGATAAAAAAAGAAATGGAACAAGAATTTAGTCAATGCCTTATTGCTAGATAGACTGACTACTAAGAAGTCTATTGGAGCATCACCCTATCAGCTAGTTTACGGCATGGATGTAGTTTTCCCATCATCCTTGTGTCGAGTCATAAGAATGGTCTCTTTCACCTCTAATTATCTCACGTTAATTTGTCAATCCAAGAACGTTTTGTTATTTCAAAGAGTGTCTTAGTCTGAGGCTCACATTTGCCAGAGTAATGTTAGTAGTATAGTGCTCATAAGAATACAAGAGTAAATAGATGCTTGAAAAAAAATCTACTTACAGAAAAATACCTTGAAGCCTAAATCATTCATTCGGAAAAATAGGAAATATATCAGTCAAGGATTCAATAACAATAACCCATCCCTTTAGAAACTGATGTCCAAAAGTAATCAAGGAACAGATCGTTGATCTGGGCACCAGATAGCAAATGTCAATGCCCACTACAGTCCTATATTGTTTTGCACACCAAAAAAATAAGAATGCAAACAACAGGAAATGGAACAGCAAATAAGGAATGGAACATCGACTAGGAAATTGTGACAGCAAATGAACATAATAAGCATCAACACCTTAGTCTACAAGAATAAATACAATCAATCATATCCTACAAGAATCAAATGGCAATCCCCTACTGTCAAGGATGAATTGAGCAACACACAGAAATAAAACAACATTGACTAATGATGGAATATGGAACAATACTAGAAGGTCAAATATAAATATATGATAACTTAACACACGACACACCTCAATAGTAATCTGATCTTGGTAATCCAATTGTCACTCTTAGTTACAAATAATAAGACTGTCTTTTAGAATGGAACAACAACGTTCATAAATTCAATCAATCGCAAGGAAATATAATTTCTAAGATAAATTCAGGAATACCGATGGTCAAGTGTTAAAACACAGATACTCTATAATGGAACAACAACAACATTCTGTAAAGACTAGCAATATTATATCAGTGCCTAAAGAAATAGCAATGCATTGCAGAGTTATGATGTCTCTATCTCAAAAAACAATATCACTTAATGGATCAAATGAAGTAAAATAACATAACATATCATATTACCGAATAAACCTGATGATCAAACCATGCATAAACCATAAGTAATAATACAAGAGCAAGTGTTCTTCCAGGGCCGGGCCCTTAACCTCCAAAGGTACACCACTTGAAGTTATTCCAAGATCAGAGATGAAATAGTAACCTAGTTTGTATTAATGCATAAAACATAATTACAGTGGATCACTTCTTAATGAGAGTCGATGATAAAAGTCTCAAATTTAAGAGAAATTACATAAAAACATAACTAACTCCCTAGCTAATAGTGCTTCCCCTTTTTATATTGCTGAAGACGGAGATGTCTACGTACAAAAATAGATAAAGTAGTGATCCCTCAGGATCAAAGGATCTTGAGGGATTCGCCAGACTATTGGCTCTTAGTTATTTCTTTACTTTCTTGCGCCAAGCTGATATCTCGATCTCCTCTCCTTGGCTGATACGCTTTGATTTAGTTTGCCTTGTTTGCGTGCGGTTCCCCACCAAAGGGACAACAGTTAATCTGGCTTCGTCCTTTCCTTTGGAACGACAATCTTTCATTTTTCCTTCTTCATGCGTAAGAAAATGACAATTGTCAGTGTTTTCATTTTTCATATTAATCTTACAGATTTTGTCAGAGTTCCTTAATATCTACCTAGTTCATGATGCAAAAGGTTTGTAAGTTTTAATGAAAAGATGTTGAAATAATAACCAAAACCATACCTTTTTTTGTACTCCACACTCCCCCCTCCTTACCCTTTTTCATGTCCTCATGAAAACATTGTAGTTGACATGTAAGGCAGTGATAGAGGAGGCTGGATATGGGATTTCATGTGGAGGTCTACAATGATGATGCATAACTAGGTGTTGAAAAAAATGGCCTAGCTGACCCTCAGGCATCTCGTGCAGGGCTTGCTATCCAGTTGCGGGGTGCCAAATAATTGGACTCCGAAACCTATACCCTAACTAGGATGGCCCTACTCTCAGGATAACTTCAACATAGAGGTGCAAGTGATCGGCAGCTAACTTAAAATTTTCGTAATTAAATTGTTCCTTGAGTTGGGTATTCAGATTAGTGATCTGTTATCAAAATTTAGCCACATCAATGGCAATGTCTTTAATGGAGAGAAAGTATTCTATTCCATGCCAATTGATTGTTGTATGAATGGGTCCTAATGCTTCAATTATGCCTAGAGTCCCCATGGGTTTCCTATGTTCCCTCCACAACTGTACTGGATTCGTAGGCTCAGCTCTTACCCACAAGTATAATCCATTTTCTTGCCTTTGGAAAGAATTATAGACTTTATGCCTAGAGTCCCCATGGGTTTCCTATGTTCCCTCCACAACTGTACTGGATTCGTAGGCTCAGCTCTTACCCACAAGTATAATCCATTTTCTTGCCTTTGGAAAGAATTATAGACTTTAATCCATTTAATTTGATTAAACCCTAAATGAAATAAATGCTTGCAATTGGATATCCCCAACAAAAGGGCTAGGGTTCTGCTCGGTCTTCTGGTCTAACACAAGGTTATGCAAATAGAATTCACACAGTAATATTTCAACCTTCACTCCATAATGCTTACAGTAATTTATAAAATCATCAATGGTATTAATTTGTATCGGAGCGCTCGCTTTAACATCCTTTATTTTCAATTGCAAATACCTTTCCACTAAAACCAAGGCATAATTCTTAGCAGGGGCTCTACATGCTAGGACGTCATTGTACAAATAACATGAGGTATTCATCAGCTTGATAACTATATCTAACCTATGGGTTACCTTCGCGAGTTTTTCTTCCTCCTTTCGCCACTCTCCAAAGGCCTGGCTTTCAAATAAATTGACGCTCCTTAGCTGCTATTCTTCATAACTTTCCCGAGGGACTGTTTGTTCTGCGAGCTTTTCTACTGCTTCTGGGGCTTGCATCAAACCATCTCGTAGGGTTACTTTCCTCTGATCATTATCCCACATAGTAGTGGTGAGCAGGAGGTTCACCTACATTTTCCTATTGCGTTGCCCTACATTCATAGTTTGCATCCTTTTAGAGGGCTATGCCTCTATTTGAACTTCCTTTTCCTCGATCAATATATCATTGGTTTGTACTTAAATAGAAGAAATAGTAGAATTTTGTTCCTTTTGTTTTTGAATGACATTATGCTTGTGAACAACAGATTGTTCTTCAATGACGGTTTGAACAACAGGCTGCTCTTTGTCAGCAATTTGAACAATAGACTATTATTCAACAAGGTTTGGAATAACAGATCGCTTCTCGACAGGGTTTTGAGCAATAGGATGGACTCGGGTACTCCAAACCTTTTTCTTAAGAGGTTTTTCTATAATGGCTGCATATCTCCCCCCCCGAAGTCCTTTTTACCCATTTTCTTGTTTTCAAAATCCTGATCTATTGCCAAAGTTGAACTATTATATTCAATAGTCTTTGCTCTTCTTTCTGTAATCTCTTAATTTCCTCAATTTCCTTAGAAGGAACACCATAGTGTTTACTACGGCCTCGACTATCATCTTGATTGCTTCCCTTTTTTCCTCCTGGGGTGCTCCTTCCATGTTTTGTTTAGGTTGCTCAGAGTCAAGAACCCTAGCTGGTTCTGTTACTTCCTGGCTGACTTCTTTTTCCGCCTCCTCTTCTCCCAGAATTTCTTCTTGTGTAATCTGGCTAGGAACTGATTGTTCCTCCTCTATATCACTTCCCTCTCCCGTCATACTTTCGTCATGAACATGCTGACGCTCGTTTTCTACTTCCTCCTCGTGTAATTCTTCAAGTGCATTTTTATTCTGAGCAGAGTGTTCTTTTGGTTCTTCTTCAAAATGGAGATCTGGTGGGCTGAGAGGTTGACCATATTCACCCATATTGGCCAATTTTTTGGCCAATTCATCTTCTCTCAATGGATTCTGCAATGGATTGCCTTCACACTGCTCTGTTTTGTCCTCCTGCTCAGGTTGCTCAGTTTCTTCCTCCCTTTCTCCTTTCTCATTTCCTTGCATGCCTTCCTCATTTTCTTCTCCTTCTAATTGTGGGGGTTGTTCATCCCCAGAATCATCTACCTCTACTGGTTGGCTGGTATCCACTTGGGAAATCTCCAGCCTCCCTTTAATTCGTGCCAATATAACTGATTTTCTTAGTTTTAATGGACGATCTAGTGTACTGGTGGCATGATTTTCTATTGTACTAGTGGCATGCTTATGTTTTGGGGATGGCGTGGTCAGTCCCCCGTCTATCATGACAAGTAGCTCTTCCCAGTTGCTCTACTGTTGGGTAAGGCTATGACTGACTATTAACCATATCAACGCATGGTGACTGACAACTGATTCTACATGGTGTGCCTTTTTCATACTTCATGCAACATCATGAAGTAAAAAATTTAAAAAAGCAGGTAAATATACAAAGAATTTCTGCTTTAATATGGCTAAACGTTTAAGGTGTCGTGATCTTACCATGTCTTTCCTACCTTCACAGGTGATGTAGCTCTGAATAATCCTTGCCAATTCTGCCCATGGCTCTCCTAATCTTGCCCGTAGAACCCCTTTCCCTCTAATTGTCAGGTTCTGGCCTTCATCCTGGAAGGTTTCTATGATTTTGTTCAATATTTCCATCTTTAATTTCCATACAGGTCTGGCGGCTCCCAGTCCCAAGACTTCAACAATTATGTCATCGATGACTGCTATATGTCTCCCCCTCATTGTGGAGTGATCTTCTTGCAAGTTCTGCAAGAATTCCATTGCTATCGTCTCATTAGATTCCTGCAACCTATCGAGATAAGTTAACCGACCTGCTCGAGCCAGAATTTCCCATGCGGTAGTAGAGACTGTCAACTTTGGTGGTTCTCTCTAAATTGATCTTCCTCCGATGTTTTTGATCTCCCTGTAAAACCTTAGAATTGGCAATGGAACAACAAGTTGTTCACGCTGTTAAAACACAGAGCAACTTAACAGACGTAGAACTTGCTCAAAATCTAAAGGACCTTACTAATGCCACAGAGCATACTAAGGAAAAGGCTTAGCAACATCAAGCCATGCAAAAATAAAAAAATAGTATGCTGTTGAGCCATGCTATTCCCAAGTATGCAATTTCCCGAATGGTGATATGGCACGTAGCCTAGCGAATAATGAGGTTAACCTCCCCCCCGCAATGTAATAGGCCATCCCTGGTCAGCAAATACAGGAGAAATGTGCCAATATACCCTGGATCAGACTCATAAAGGAACAACATATGGCAGCATGCCATGTTTACAAAAAGTAGCAGGTTACCGAAATCAAGGTGCATACTCAGATCGCTTAACAAGTAAGAGATTGTTGTGATATGATGCAAGGGTGGGAGGATAAGACAGCTGTCGTGCAGATAGAGTCTCATGTGGTCACTGCCACCATTCTACCATGATTGGTAATAATACATTACATGTGTTTGCAAGGTTCGGGAAATAATATACATACTTGTTATGTGATTTATTACTAAGGTATCAGAAATAGAAGGACGTTAATAATTACCTATTGGTGTAAGTAGTGTGACTTCAATACCATTACAGAGCTTTGCTGCCGACAGGTGTCCATAACCTTGGTAGAGTTGTTTGTTACACCCACGGAACCATGGTCCTTTATGTATGCTTAGGAAATGTTATTTGATGTCAAAATGTAGGTCATTATGCTGGCTTGGTAGCTAGTTAGTCATGATGCCATTCACGAGAAAGGAGTGAAAGGTGGGCAGATCAGCTCATGATGAGACCTCCTGTTCCAAGGGATCTTTATTTTGATGTACCTTTTGGACCATATCCCTGGTGTGGTAGCCATAGTGGGATTGCCACTTCACTTTCTTCCTCATGATCATGGTAGGCTGGCTCTTAATGAGACCCCCTATCCTGCATTTGACAACTTATTAAAAGATCATTTTTCGCTTCGCTTTTCTTTCTTCTTTCATAAGGTACTTTCCCATTTATACACAAAGGGTCGTTCAACACTCCTTAAGAGTAGGAATGGTGGAAGAAGTCTTAACATCTCAATAGGAACGTATAAACCCTTTGTTCTTATTGCTAAATAATAATCAAAGAATTTGTGAAAATTTTAAAAGAACCAACACGATAAAGATAACCAATCAGATCAAGATTAGTGAAATAATGACAGCAAGGATAATGGGTAAGTGTGTCCCTTCCTCTGTCTTCTTACCAATACAGATCAATTTCCTATCAAAATTAAGATTTTATAGCTCACCGATTTTAGTATGTTATGATTTTGTATTCATTGCATAAGTGCATAGCTGTGTTCTGAAAGAATTGAAAGAACAAGAACAGTAGGCATCCTTAATTTAGAATAGCAAGGGGAGCAAGCATGAGGAATACGAGGATGTTTTTATTGCAAAAAGGAAGAGCAAAAGAATGCAAGTGGTGTTCCTTTTGAAAAAGGAACAACAAAAATAAAAAACGTTGCTCCTTTGGAAAAGGAACAACAGAAAACACAAATTCCATTCCTTTTGGAAAATGAACAACCAAAATAAAAAATGTTTCTCCTTTGGAAAAGGAACAGTAGAAAACACAAATGTCATTTCTTTTGGAAAATGAACAACAAACGAAAAAAATGCTGCTCCTTTGAAAAAGGAACAACAAAAATCAAAATTTTTGTTCCTTTGGAAAATGAATAATAGAAATCTCAAATGTCGTTCCTTTGAAAAAGGAACAACAAAAACCAAAAGTGTTTCTCCTTTGGAAAAGGAACATCAGAAATCACAAATGTCATTCCTTTGAAAAATGAACAACAAAAATCAAAAGTGTTGTTCCTTTGGAAAAGGAACGACAGAAAACACAAATGCTGTTCCTTTGAAAAAGGAAGAACAAAAATCAAAAGTGTTGTTCGTTTGGAAAGGAACGACAGAAAGCACAAATGTCATTCCTTTGGAAAAGGAACAACAGAAAGCAAAAGTGTTGCTCCTTTGGAAAATGAATAGAAGAAAACACAAATGTCGTTCCTTTGGAAAAGGAACAGCAAAAAAAAGGGTTTCTCCTTTGGAAAAGGAACAGCAAGAGGACAAATAAAATAGAAAAGTTAAAGAAAAATGAACGGTTGATTCACACGGTGTTGTTCCTTTGAAAAAGGAACAACAAAATGAAAATGTTTTCCCTTTGAGAAAAGGAACAACCAAAGAAAAAAAAATAGTAACAGCAAAGTGTTAATACAAAAATATGTACAAAGAAATTATGTACAAAGTGTAAAAAGAGATAAATCATTTAATGAATCACAGGTGAGGAAGACTTCTCCCCCTCCCCCAAAATTTCCATATCAGAGTCTTCATGTAGCTGCTAGCAGAAGGATTCCCGAGTGAGTGGTTTGCGATAAATTCAAAATTGGTGACCATTTGCCTTTAAGGCATATCCAGAACCGTCAATAGTCATTAGAGTAAGAGTATTGTTATCATGTACCTTCTGAATTTCGTATGGTCCCAACCAATGGGTCTGAAGTTTCCAGGGGAAATCCTAAAACCTGGAATCATACAGAAGTGCCCAATCTTTTGTGGAAGACTTTGTTTTTTATGAGAGCATCATGCGATTTGGCTCACTATTGCTGGATCATTGTAGCGTTTTGAAGTGCAGAGAGCCTCATTTCATCTAGCTCATTGATCTGTTGTAATCTATTAATTTGCGCCTCGAATCTAAGCTAACTTCTTATGTTGTTCTCAATGTTTGGATTTCAAATTCTATGGGAAGGATGGGTTGCTTCCCAAACACTAATTGATATGGTGAGTAGCCAGTGGTGCTTCTCTGTGTTGTTTTATAAGCCCACAAGACTTCTCGTAGTCTTACAAACCAATCTCATCTATGTAACGCAATGGTTTTTGTTAGGATTGCTTCTATTATTTTATTGCTGCTTTCTACCTGACCATTTGCCAGTGGGTGGTATGGAGTAGTGATTTTATGCTGGATATGATAGTTTTTTAGTGTTGCAGCTATTTTGTTACTAGCAAATTGTGGTCCACCGTCTGTAATTATATCCCTTAGAAGGCCATAATGCACAAATATATGAAATATGAATTGTATGACATGATCCTCAGTAGCTCTCGCCAATGCCTCTTCTTCAACCCATTTGGTGACATACTCTGTTGCCACCAAAATATATGTTTTCTGGCTCAAGGATGGGTTAATTGGTCCAATGAAATCAAGGGCCCATCGCTCGAATGGTTCAATGACTAGCTGTGGGTTCAGGGGCATTTCATCGGATTGACCAGGGTGTCCTACTCTGTGGCAACTGTCACAGGCTTGGATGAATTTTTTTGCATCTTTAAAAATTGTTGGCCAATAATACCCTATTTGTAGCACCTTATGTCTAGTCCTCTTACCAGCAAAGTGTCCACCACATGGTCTGTCATGACAAGCTTTCAGAATATCAAAGATTTCATCCTCCCAGACACATCTCCTGATGTGCATATCTTCTCCGGTATTTAACAGGTAGCCCCCAATCCAGGAAAATCGAGCACTCCGCTAAACAATCTGTTTCCGCTCATTAGGGGTTGGATGTTCCGGTAATTTACCTACTACTAGGTAATTGGCTGCATCAGCATACTAGGGTGTTTTAAGAGCAACATCAAAAAATGCTCATCTGGAAATTAATCCTCAACTACTGCTGTGTCAATTGACTTTGGCATTCACGAGAGAAAGTCAGATATAGGATTTTCTTTTCCAGGTCAATCCTTGATTGTAATATCAAATTCTTGCAATAAAATCAGCCATCTAGTTATTCTGCCATTTGTGACATGCTTCTTCGCTAAATATTTTATGGAAGAGTGATCTGTATACAAGATAAAATAATATCCAGTAATGTAATGCCTGAACTTATTGACAACATGTATTATGGCTAGAAATTATTTTTTAGTAACAGTATAATTCAATTCAGCAGGGGATAAATTTTTGCTAATGTAATAAATTGCGTATGGGTTTTTATCCTCCTCCTTCTCAAGGACTGCTCCAATGGCTGTATCTGAGGCATCTAATGATATTTGGAGTGGCAAATCCCAATTTGGTCCTTGAAGGACTGGGGCTGTGGACACAAGCTTTTTCAGATCCTGGAAAGCACGTTGACATTTTTCTGTCCAAAGAAAGTCAACATTCCCTGTTAGTGCATACTGAGGTGCAGCAATATGTGAAAAATGTTCTATAAACCTCCTATGATAACCATAAAATCCAAGAAAACTGTGTACCTCTCTTTGAGTGGTAGGAATAGGAATAATCAAAATTATTTGGATTTTGGCTGGGTCTAACTGAATGCCAGCTACTGAAATGTAGTGTCCTAGGATAAGTCCTTCAGTCATCATCACATAGCATTTTTCGTGACTTAAACGAAGTCTGGTAGCAATGAAGCATTGTAGGAATTTTTCCAATGTGTGTAGTGCTCGATCAAAATCAAATCATCTCCGTATGGTGTAAATTCGTACATGTATACTTCAATTCCTTCGTTTATTAAGTCTGCAAAAATGTTGATGATAGCCCTTTCGAATGTGGCCGAAGCATTGCATAAGCCAAAAGATAGAGCTCTGTAGGAAAATGTTCCCCAAGGACAAGTAAAATTAGTTTTGTCTTGGTATTTAGGAGCAATCTAGATATGATTATATCCACTGTGGCCATCTAGGAAGGAAAATAATTTATTTCCTGCCAAAGTGTCTAATACTTGATCAATGAATGGGAGAGGGAAGTGGTCCACACAAATTCTCTACTTCCCATTTGTTTTTGGTACACCACAAGTGGAGAGACCCATTTACTATCGGAGATAGGGTAAATGAAATTGACATCTAATTTTTTTTTTAGTTCAGCTTTTACCACTTCTTTTAAATGGGGAGTAAGTCTCCTTTGAGGTTGGTGAGCAAGTCTCACATATTTTTCTATGTAAACGTGGTGTTTACATAATTGGGGATCAACTCATTTCATTTGAGGGTAGTCCCATGCAAACGCTTCTTTATATTTCCTCAATAAATGGATGAGCTTCTCTTCTTGTTCGGAGGTGAGGTTAGCATTAATGTTTAAGGTCTTTCCTAGTTCAATTTCCACAGTTTTACTATTTGCAACATAGGTAACAGGTATCCTTTTATCATGCGTATATTTCAGAGGATCTTCTTCTAATTTGTTATCAAATGTTGCCTCTATCATGTGACATTGTGTGTCGGATCTGAGTTCAGTCTAACTAATAAAATTATTAATGGCATCATCTTCTGTATGGTCCTTGAAATCAATTGCCTCTTGTATAGTTATGTGGATCTAATGTTATCAGGAAGGTATGATATAGGGTGCTTATTGGCTTTCATTATTGTGACACTTGGCTGTGCTGGAGGATATAAAGCTAAGTTCTTGATATTTTCTCCTCTAGTTATGGTCATATTGCCTTGTTGGCAGCCAGTATAAGCACTGGAAATTGCAAGCCAAGGTCTACGTAAAATAAATGGATTTCCATCAAGTTGGTTTTTGGGATTTATTATCAGGAAATCAGTCGGATATTTCCAAGAGTCAACATATACCATGACATCATGTAGCATGCCTTCTAGCCAAACCACAAATCGGTCACCTAGTTCTAGTAAAGTAGAGGTGGGTTCTACAGATGTAATGCCTAGTATTTGGCAAGTAGTGGTTGTTAAGATGTTAATTGCATCTCTTAGGTCAACTAAGGTATTAGAGAAGGTTTGGGCATAAATTTGTACAATTATTACCGGATTTCTTTGGTCTTCGTATTTAATAAGTGCTTCTTTTACTGATAATAAGTCAGATAGATTGCCAACTACTTGGACTCTTCGATTATTTGCTATATTCCTCATTGGTTTATTTACACATAATTCCGTGATAGTCTTTGCATATATCGGGATGTCTTGAATGGCTTGGAGGAATGGAATTTTTCTGTACAAATTTTTTAATTTTCAGAGATTATCAAAATCAGGATACTGTATAGGTTGAGATATGACTAATCGTTCTAGGAACGGAGGAGAAGATGTAGTTGCTTGATTATGAATTTGTTGTTTATTCACATCCTCTTCTTGTGACAATTGTTCTCTAGGTGATGGATTTTCAACATGAGCTGTCTTGTCTCCCTCAGTTTCGATAATACGCCCAGATCTTAGTTGAATATCATTACACTCCCTCAGATCGACTGCTAATTTTGGTGTTTCTACTACTTGGACAGATTGGACTGGTCTGTTATTTTTATTAGGGTTGGGTTAGGCTGGGAGTTGAGGTCTCAAGTTAGACTGGGGATTTTGTTGTAAGGTTGGTAGTGTAGGTTGAGGGACCAGAATGGTCCTTACTGGCTGATGCATCAGTCTTTTCCAGTTTGTTTGCCACGCTTGATTTTGTGAAGTAGGAGGGGTCCATTGTGCAGGATATATGTTATTTTGCCAATATGGAGGGGCAAAAGGGATATTTGGCCAATTGGATTGGTTTGCTTGATTTGTCCATGGGTTTGATGAAGGAAATGACTATGGTGACCAATTCGGGAAGGGGGTTGAGGTTGATTTTTCCACATACTATATTGTTGAGCATTATACTGTGGAGACTCAAAGAAAGAAGTCGGGTCCAAAAACATACCAGATTGTCGCGGCTGCCACTGACGGCGCTAATTGACCTAATATACTGACTCTGGCTCCTCTTCTACTTCCTTATATACTGCTTTTAATCCAGGAAGTGATGGTAGCTTTCCGAAAGGTGGTATTTTATGCAGATGGCACATGTTTGGACTGCATCTAGTGGACACTCCTTATGATTATGTTCATTTCTGCATTAGGGACAGAAGATTGCCAAATTCTATTCTGCCCCCACTTGTATTTTTTTGGCTTGCATAATATCAAGTTGTGTTGTTAGTGTCCCTTGCATATCAATTTTAATTTTTTCTAATAAATTTCCGACTTTTTCATGCATTAGTCCCTTTGATAGAATTCTATTATCTCTTACAAACCGATGATGTTCTCCCAGTTTTAGTGTTGTGGTGCCTCTCGAGCTCCTGATACATAAATCAATAAAGTCAGCAACATTTTCCTGATAAATATCTCCTTTTCCCATAATGCTTAATGTTTCAATCCATTGTTCCTTCATTCCCCTAATTAATTTTGTTTTTAACACATTATGAGGTAAAGGTAGTGATGCATAAGGAGATCTTTGAAGATTATACTATAAACATTCCACACACTACTGTAATGTTTCATTTGGTCTAGCTACCATCTGAAATATTTCATCTTTTAGTTCTCTAGACCTGCAATAGTCCTGATATTTTTTTAGAAAAGACTCTTTCATTTGATCCCAGTTATTTATAACACCGCCACCTAATCCCATGAACCACCTTAAAGCAGCTCCTTTTAATGTAGAAGGAAATAATTTCAGTTTCTTGGGATCACTGGTATAGTCATATCCTCTACACAACACGTCGAATTCAAACAGAAGTGCATCCGGATCTTCTGATGTAAGGCCATGGAATGTAGGGATATGCTGAAGGGGAATTGCTTTCATAGGCGCATTTGCTGCAGTATCCACGATGGGGTACTGCAATGTAGAGGTTTGTGTGTTTGGCTGGTTTTAGGCCATTTGGTCAAATATACACCAATAACCTTCTAGAATATCTAGGAGGGTATTCCTAGGTTGAGAGGGAATGGATTTAATAGTGCTTTCTCTATCTGGGATAATGAGAGTGCCTAATGTTTCAGGAGATTGGATTTCCTCAAGAATGATTTTTGCAACACTTCCCTTTTTTGGGCTGCTTAATGGCTAAATTGTCCCAAGAGGAGACCTTGGTTCCTCATTTTCTCCTGTCTCTCCTCTTCCTTCACAAAGGTTACTAAAATTCCCTTCTTGCAATAATTCTGGATGGGAATTTTCAATTTCTTTAAAATCCTGCTCTTCAGTTTGACTATGCACATCAGCAAAGGCTACAGATGGTGATCCTGTGGCCTTAAGGGAACTAGTAGGTTGTCTTGAGATAACTTTTATGGGTCCTACTAGAGGCTGAGATTATTCTTTCTTAAAGATTTCGCCTATAAAGGTTGATTGGCCAAGGGTCACCGCCCCCTTAGCTTTTTCGGGTTTGGGTAGAGATTTGGAATTCTTTTCTGGTTTTTTTTTCTTAGTCAAACACACAAATCAACTGTTAGGTTCTACCCAAACAAAACAACAACAAATTTGTAGGAAATCGGGAAAGGGAGCAAGGTTGTTACCTGCTCCACACATAGGTTCTTACCTTCCATTTTTAAAACCCAATTCTTCCCTAGCAGCATCTTACACTACTCTGAGAAGAGACAAATGGTTACACTCTTTCCCAAGCAACGGTGCAAAAATGTCGAGTCGTAAGAAGGGTCTCTTTCACCTCTAATTACATGACATTAATTCGCCAATCCAGGAACATTTTGTTATTTCAAAGAGTATCTCAGTTTGAGGCTCACATTTGCCAGAGTAATACTAGTAGTATAGTGCTCACGAGAATACAAGAGTAAATGGATGCTTGAAAGAAAATCTACTTACAGCAAAATACCTTGAAGCCTAAATCATTCATTCGGAAAAATAAGCAATATATCAGTCAAGGGTCTAGTAACAATAACCCATCCCTTTAGAAACTGATTCCCAAAAGTAATCAAGGAACAAATCGTCGATTTAGGGACCAGACAGCAAATGTCAATGCCCACTATAGTCTCAGATTGTTCTACACACCAACACAATAAGAATGAAAGCAACAGGAAATGGAACAACAAATAAGTAATGGAACAACGACTAGGAAATTGTGAGAGCAACTGAACTTAATAAGCATCAACACCTTAGTCTACAAGAATAAATGCAATCAATCATATCCTACGGGAATCAAATGGCAATCCCCCATTGTTAAGGATAAATCGAGCAACACACAAAAATAAAACAACATTGACTAATGATGGAATATGGAACAATACTAGAAGGTCAAATATAAACATACAATAACTTAACACACGACACAACACAATAGTAATCTGATCTTGGTAATCCAATTGTCACTCTTAGTTACAAATAATATGACTGTCTTTTAGAATGGAACAACAACGTTCATAGATTCAATCAATCGTAAGGAAATATAATTTCTAAGATAAATTCAGTAATACCAATGGTCAAGTGTTACAACACAGATACTCTATAATGGAATAGCAACAACATTCTGTAAAGACCAACAATATTATATCAACGCTTAAAGAAACAGCAATGCGTTGCAGAGTTATGATGTCTATGTCTCAAAAAACAATATCACTTAACATATCAAATCTAATAGAGCCGTGAAGTAAAATAACAGAGCATATCAAATTACTGAATAAAGTTGATGATCAAACCACACATAAAACAAAAGTAATAATGCAAGAGAAAGTGTTCCTCCATGGCTGGGCCCTTAGCCTCCAGGGGTACACCGCTTGAAGTTATTACAGGATCAGAGATGAAATAGTAACCAAGTTTGTATTAACGCATAAAATGGAATTACAGTGGATCACTTCTTAACGAGAGTCGATGATGAAAGTGTAAAATTTAGGATAAATTACATAAAAACATAACTGACTCCCCAGTTAACAGTGCTGCCCCTTTTTATATTGGTGAAGGCGGAGATGTCTAGGTAGAAAAATAGTTAAATTAGCGATCCCTCGGGATGAAAGGATCTTGAGGGATTCACCAAACTATTGGCTCTTAGTTATTTCTTTACTTTCTTGCACCGAGCCGATATCTCCATCTCGTCTCCTTGGATGATACGCTTTGATTTTGTTTGCCTTGTTTATGTGTGGTTCCCCGGCAAAGGGACAACAGTTAATTTGGCTTCATCCTTTCCTTTGGAGTGGCAATCTTTCATTTTCCCTTCTTCCTGCGTAAGAAAATGACAATTGTGAGTGATTTCATTTTGCATATTAATCTTAAACATTTTGTCACAATTCCTTATTATCTACCTAGTTCATGATCCAAAAGGATTGTAAGTTTTAATGAAAAGATGGTGAAATAATCACCAAAAACATACCCTTTTTTGTACTCCACACCTTGGGAGTGCCAGTCATGAATATCTCCTAAGAATTACAGGTGGAAACCAATGATATTCATATAAGAATAAATCAAACCATACATGTGCAACAGACTAGAGAAGAAGTATATGTAAAATCACAAGTAATCCAGGAAAAGATCAAGAAAGTGTTTGATAAAAAGACTAAAGCAAATTATTTTCACATAGGAGACAAAGTCCTTAAGTGGGATTCAAGGAAATAAGACAAAGGCAAGCATGGAAAATTTGATTTTCTATGGTAGGGGCCTTATGTCATTTATGGCTACAGAGGCAACGATGCCTTTTTCTTGACAAACATAAATGGATCAAATCTACGAGGAGGAAGTATTAATGGTAGGATGTTGAAGCATTATTTTTCTACTGATTCAAAATAGTTTAATTTACTTTTCATCATTGTACATAATGTTGTAAAGTGTATATTGGATTGGATGGTAATCCTTTGAAGTTGAAGCCCAGAGAGAAGGCCCTGATCTTTGGAGGATTTATTGTCACAAGTATCAATAAAGAAGGAATCATAGAAGGACAATGCACAAGGTAACTACAATCACAATCCAAAGGCTACTGGTGTTCATAGTTCGTGACATTTCACCCAAAAATGGCATCCCCAAGTCGAGCCACTGTTAGAGTCCTATATCGTGATAGGATTCATAATTTTGAATTGGTTGGGGTTAACTCTTGTAATATTGCTTTCTGCAAATGTCTTCCATATTAAAATTAAAAAGTGTAAAGATGATATGTCCTAAAATAAACATGAAAGAACAAGAAAAATAATAAAAGATCAAAAAATAGAAAAAAATGAAAAAGAAAATATGAACCCCAAACAAAAACAGATCATGAAAGTGTGCAAGTCAGTGTGCCACTACTTTTTACTTTGTCGTCATAAATAATGGTTGTTTGTAGCTTGTCATACATACCACAACCCATGATAGTCAAACTACTTAATCTTGACTACTTCATGCTTTGAATTTTATGTTTATAGTTAGAGAATAAAATCTGGCCAAACAGTTTAATCTTAGCAGATCATTAGATAGGTAGAGAAAATAAAAGGAGCTCATTAGTTCAATATGAGCCCTTTGAAGATATAAGGTTAGAAGTAGAGAGTTTGTTTTATAAAAAAAGGAAAGAAAATGGTTTGCTAGCTTAAGTGCACCCACCAAAGTGAAGAAAAAATGTTAGGGTAGGTAAAAAGGTAAGTAAAGAAAGGTTGCAGTAATACAAGTCATTTGGAGCATAAGCACTACTATCATGCTTAACTATGTGTTTCAAGTGTGTAGGAGCAGTTATCAATGAAAAAGGTATGCTCATAATATCAATTTAACTAACTTCCACTGCTTACACAAACTTCTCCCTCTCATTGCTTATTAATTTCCCCATCATCCCTTAAAATATCCCTTTTCCCCTTTGTTTTTACAATTACTTCATTGTCCCATATTTTCCACTAGAAATTCCTTATAAAATCCCTTCCCCATTTCTAAAATCATCATTATGTTACATAAATCCCTTTTCTTAGGGTAAAAACCCTTTCCCCCTTTTGTGAAAAGTTATTTTCCCCTTTTCTAATTAAAAAACCCATAAATCAACTTATTCTAAGTTAAAAACCTTTCCGCCTTGTAAAAGTCCACCCGATGGATCATTTAAGTTCATCTGCAATTTAAAGTTAATTAAACAGACTCAAGTAGGTGGGCCCCTCCTTAATTATTACACCAATCCCCTCTGTGCATCTTTCAGTGCGACCACCATCCGATTAACACCCATATCATCCAGCGGTTATCGCTCCATTCCGTACGCATTTCATTTCCAAGCTTTAACAGCCCGATAGCACCCAAAATGGGTGGTTTCACCTAGATCCAATTTAGCGATGTGTCACCATGGCATCATTTTGGATCCCCTCCGATCTTTACGATCCTACCCCCAAACGTGGTATGAAGAGGGGAAAAACCACCCTCTCGATACCAGTCACTACTTATAACCATTTTTCCTGCTTTTCCCACTTTTCACTGATTAACGCCCTGCGAACACCATTTATATGTTTTTCGACCAACTGCTCATTATAAGCCTAAGCTCTCATTTGCCCCTAAAATCTATGACTTCTAATCGATTACTAGTTGCCTTCTTGCCTCCAGCACTCATTGAGAACCAACACTTGTCATCTGTAAACTAAAACCTCGACCAAGTTTACAACACCAACCTCCAGTTTCAGGTATTCTCCAAAATACACCAATTTGCCCCTTTTTAACATAAAAGTTAAAGTAATTTAAACATTGAATAAATAAAATCAGGCTTTCTTCCCTTGAATTAACTAATTTTGACCCAGACCCTTAAAAAACCTGCAAAACCCAAGCCATTGGTCGAACCCTGTCAAGTCAATTTCCAACCCTTACTCCTATTTCCCACACAATGTCTACTACCCATATTTCCCTGAATGTTAAGCCTATTTCAACCCCCCACCTTGACCAATATCACCTACACTTGACTAATATGGATTTTTAGATTAAAGATACATCTTCAGCCTCTGAAAGAATGAAGCTCCACTTCCGGAGCAAAGACAAATTTTTAAACCATGTTGATAATATTCACCTTTGGGAATCAAATATCCCCCTCTACTTATTAATAGAAGTCCATGGCATCGTAGACATTATCCACTATTGTCAAACATGTTACATCCCCCACAAAAGAGATGTAGTAGCCCCTAATCAACAACTACTCTTCATTATCACTCAAGAATCCATCAATCAGACATTACAGGTCCAACCCAGCTCAAATTTAGCTCCGTTGTCCATTGGAGGAATACTAGATCTCTATAGTTCTATTGATGAGGGCAAGTCCAATAAAGTATTCAAGGACTTCATAGTTGCAAAACAACGTACACCAAGTTTTACTCCTCCATACATAGCCGCCATATTTTCACAAACTGCCAAGCATATTATCACCATGATATCTACCATCCTTGGATACAGGAAATATGAACATGTATATGAAGTCACTTTTTCATTCCTGTCCCTTTGGACCCCTACTAAGCCTCCTACCATCAAGTTTTAATATGCTTAGTTCATTGCAGACAAAATGCATGAACAACTCATCAAATTACCCACTGAAAGGGTGTTTAAGTTCTCTACAGTATTGTATTATTTTTTTTTTTACTACCGAACTCATAAATTCCCGATGAAGATCATAAAAGGTGATAGTAGAGGAAAGGAAAGGTCTGTACTCTATTGGACACCCATTGTCCATAAATATTCCATTGTTTTTTGTTATAAGGATTTCATAGATTCCTTTATCCACCCACTGATGAATATGCTAATAGGAACTATGTAACGTAGGATTAATCCTTAGATCAAAAGGGTACTTTAGCTCGCTAAAAAAAATAATATAGGAGATTGGTACTTGTACGAGAATCACACAGAGATCAAAGTCTATGGTTTCCAAATCGCTCCATATAAATTGCCAAATTATCTTCCCTTAAGAATTTTTGCCTTGGAATATTTCAAGAAAATCATTAAATGAGACAATGTCCACTTTATGTTTGTAAAGAAGACAACTCGATTCAGAGTCAAAAGTCAAATGGGCCCCTTTATTTGCAATAATAGACAACCTAGACCAAAGGTAGATAGTATGTTACAAGAGTTGAAATTTGCCAAGAGTTTTATTTGGCAGTATGACACTCATGGAGTAATAATAAAAATGAGAACTAGGGTTAAACTAGCTCCTTATCCACATTATTTAGTGCCTAAAATTAAAAGATATTCCAACCGAACTAAATGGGTAGAAAACACTTTGCTAGATAAAGATAGCACAATTGTTGATGTTGAAAATGCTTTGCATGATATTAAGCAACAGATTGACCTGAGTGAGTTCCTGTAGGTCCCAGATCAATGCCAAAGGATGGATGCTCCCTCTGCATTGCAGACACCCCTAGATAAGGAGAAAAACCCTAAAAGGAGAGAAGAGACTTCTAGTTCCTAGATGGAAACAATGACGAGAAAGTAGAACGAAGGAAAAGGAGAAAAATGAATCATGTATACGAACATGAAGAATAGAGTGAAAAAGAAGGAACAAAGTCAGAATCACAGTCAGAACCATAGTTAGAATCATGACCATACAAAGCATGCTAGAAAGGGAAAGAAGTGGAGGAAACAAATGAACCCACCACCTCTAACACACAGTATATAGAAAGGCAAAAGTCAGCAGAGGTTTCTTCTTTATTCATACCATCTGAAAAAGAAAAAACCATTAAGGATAGATATAAGGAGATTAAAATGAGAAATTAAATATTGAAAGTTGAGACATATGCTCAGTATTTCATACATTCAGGTCCTAACAAGATTAGACCAATGCCTACATTTGATATTGAAGAGGGAAAGATGAAAATGTCATACATGCATCCAAGAGCGCCACAACCCAAGTTTACAACATATGATAAGAAGGCCACATTTGAATTATTGGCAAAGGACATCCATCCCATGGACCAAATAGAGTTTCACAAACAAGTTGGAGAAATGATATAATCCACCTTGACTATTAAGGCCATGGATGCATACAGACTACAAGAGTCCTTAAATAATACTATTGCATAGTTTAACCTCAAAAAGGCCTCCTTGAGTATCGAAGACACAAGGATCAAATCATTAGAAGACCTGATCATTGAGTTGGGTCGTGACCCAAAGGACATAAATGCTACTAAGTAGTTGGTAAAAAAGAAGAATGAAGACATTGGAGCCCTAAAAGAACTCAAACTGCCTCAATCACAACATCCTCAAACAAAACAAGTCCTAGAGAGACAGACTACTCAGGAGGAAATGCTTGAGTTGGTGTTGGAGTTGAATACCCAACTGAAAGAAATGGAAAAAGAAAATGACAAGTTGACCAAGCAAGCTAGCATCCACGAAAATGTAGCCACGGTCATCCCAACTGTTACCACAACAGTACCATCAACATTGGCTGAGAAATTCACCCCTATAGCTCCATTGGCCATTACATTTCCTATAATAGTACCGTCTAATTCAACGACAGGGTCAATCACAGTAGATTCTATAGGCGAAGAAGCCAACAAGTTGGCTAAAGCCATGGAAGAGATGTCCCTCAATGCTTTAGAAATTAGGAAACAAGAAGAGAAAGTAAACAGTCTGGAGACAGACAGTAAACTTGCTCAAATTATGAATAAGAAGGAACAACACAAGGTAGCAAGATTAACTAAGTGGATAAAGAATCTAGAGAAAGAAATGACTCTATTTGTGCCATTCGGATAGAAAAAGAAAAATTGTGGGCCAATGTCATTGACTCTGTCAATGATATTTGGCAATCCATTCAGGTAATTTTTTAGCAGATTGATCTATTTAAAAAGGCCATAGAGGAAATTCAAACGGTTAAAACAAAGCTGGAAGGAATGCCAGAAGAGGCAACCAGGATCATCGACTTCTTGAATTCCCAAAATAAATATGAATTGGAATAATTGGATATTAGTGACAAGACAGGGACAATCTTAGAAGTAAGAAGAGTCCTTACTAGAAGGAATTTGATGCACAACTTGGAAGACAAGTGTCAGGCTATGCAACTTTCTATTTTTAGATTTAAATTCAAATTTGACACTTTGATGTAGAAAGGTTTACCAAGTCCTTTGGTAATTAAAGACAAGTTCATGACATAAGAGGAGTGCGACAAAAAGATCAAGGAAGTGGCCAAAACTCAAGTCAACAATGAAGCAATCCACGACATAGAAAAATAAGGGATGCCCTCTAGTAAAGTCATTTACCAAGTTTTGGACAACTTGTTTTACCTTGAGCATGAGGTAAAACACCTGTTTGTAAGAAAGCTTACATTTGTTAAATACACAGAGGCTCATGATGTCTTCAGGAAGTTGAAGAAAATTCATTTACCAACTGAGGAGAGATGCGAGCAACTAATTGACTTACTTTAACTCAAAGTAAGTTCAACAATTAACAGAGTTTAGTAAAAAAACAAATGGTGAAAGTAAATGGGGAGATGTCCTAGTCAAAGAGTATCAGACTCAAAGAGTATTAGTGAAAGAAGATAAGTCGAAGGGCATCAGATGATATCTAAAAGAGAAATTAGCTAAATATAAAAGGAAATTAGATATAATAGTGCCAGAAAGTAATTAGTTAGAAACATGGCATTACCTTTTTAGAATTAGATATTTTTTCCCTAAAATAAATCTCGAGTCATTTCAGGATATTTTGTAAATAATTCTGTATAGATACTTCATAATTTGAAGTATGTAGGGTAGATTCTACTAGACATTTCTATAGAATTTTTTATTCGAAAACCCAGAGGGTTATTGTATCATTTGTTGAGCCATGTAGCTAGATTGATAAATAAAGATCAGATATTTCAAAGGATTCATGTGTTCAACGAATTTCAGACAATTATTCTCATGTCTTATTGTTATTTTTCTCAAGTTATTCATAATCTTTAATGTTTTTCTAAATCTAAATGTTATAACTAGAATAATACTTTAGAACTTGTTTAATTACACTCTATCTTAATAGTTATACATTTAAATGTTTTATGTTGATATCTAAGTAAGGGAATTCTTAATTGCTCTTTGGTTTAAATTGATCTCTTGAATATCCAGGTTAAAGGATTCTTAATTGCCCTATGATCTCGATTATCCCTTCATTCATCATTCATTATTCAGTCTAAGAACCATTAATTGCTCTCCCATCCCTAGTGAAACCCTTTCACCCCTTTGTCTGAAAGATCTGAAAAACACTCTGCTATCTTTCTCTTTGAACATTCCCTTTAGTGAGTTAATTGAGTTTTTTTTTCTTATTGTTCCACTCCATAGCCCAATGGTCTAAAAGACATTGTTCTATCCATCTGTCTATGTGATCGCACCACCCAATCTTAAATACAAATCAAAAACCCCTTGAACCATCATAACTAGCCTAAAAACATCTTAACGAAAAACAAAGTTAAACTTTAAAGAGAGAGCCCTCTCTGAGCATCAAGAAAGCTAGGTCTTGATCTCCAAAAGCATTTTGTGGTTACCTTTGATTTTTCTTTATTTTTACTTCAAAATAATGATCAAAGTGATAACAGTGCCCATGAAATTTTTACGTAATTTCCATGTGATAATATGTAAAGCAATCAAAATCCTTTAAATTTAAGGAGAGGTAGATGTAAATATTTTGTAGGGAAAAGAAAGGAAACCACTTTTTAATTGTATTTTTGGCTTATGTCATTGTTGGGTTTACTCAAATTTCAAGTGCAGACCCTTGTCGGATGTGGAATTAAGTTTCACATCCAACGAGTACCCATTCTGCATAATTTTGAGAACATCCACATGGATAAAAATTACATATACATTAAAAATATGTGTTGAACATGGTTTTGTAATGTATCTACAATTTTTGTGAATGTGGATCTTGTCAAAAGTATGCATAATGGGTACTCATTGGATGCATAATTTAATTACTCATCCAACAACTATCTATACTTGAAATCTCAGTAAAAGAATAAGGAGATAAGTCAAAAATAGAATTAAAAGAGTGGTTTTCCTCTTTTCCCTCCCAAATTCATAGCCCTTATCTTATTACTTCAACTATTATTTTATTATTTTTCCGGCCATTTTTAAGATTAAATTTGCTCTAATGAGCCATGCCTTTCAAATTCAACCATTTATGGTTGAAGGATCCATATTTCATCGACCTTGTATAGACCTTTTGGCAGTAGCCACTTAGAGATGTTGGCTCAGAGAAAATGGAAAAGGTAAATGGTAAATTGAGGGCCCTCAAAGATAGGGTCTAAGGAGGGGCCAGAAAGAAGAAAAGGGACATGGTCTAGGAAGTACTCTTGATTAAGAAACAGGTCAAAATACTGACCCTAAGTTTTTCTATGAACTCACAAACCAAGAGATCCTTCAATTGGAGATCAATAGATCACTCATCTTGACGAGATAGTCTAAAGAACTACAAAAAAAGGGGTCGCATCATCTTAGTCAAGGAGGGAGATAAGAAGAACAATTTTTTTCATCAACTTCATGTCGAATGTCATTTTAGAATCAAGTGAACAACTCACCTCACAACAAGAAATAAGAAGGGAGGCAAAAAGATATTTCAGCAACATATTCTCGTCTAGGTAACACGCTTCTTTCAATAAACAATTGGAAATATGTGACCTTTTCTCTTTCTCACCTAGCATGGAAGAAAATAGGTATATGGACCACCTTATCACACAAGAAGAATTCATCTATGTTTTAAAATAAATGGCACATGTAAAATGCCCTTGTCCGAATGGCTCGACCATGGAACCTTTTATCCATTTTCAAGATATTATGATTATTGAGCTTATTGAGACAGTGGAGGAATATCACAGCCTTGGTTGGGTATTAGGAGCCACAAATGCTGCATTCATAACCCTTATTATAAAGGTTCCTCATTCAATTTCTTTCTACGATTATCACCCTATTTTTTTATGCAACACAATATACAAATTGATCTCCAAAACTATTGCAAACTGACTCAAAGCATTCTTGTCAAAACATACCTTAACTTAATGGTTTGACATTATGGAGAACCGAGACATCCATGACATTGTTTCATCCACACAAGAATGCATACATTCAATCAAAAACTGCAACCTAGACGACTCACTCATGAAAATTTATCTCACCAAGGCTTTTCAATCCGTTGATTGGGAACTAATATGGATAATTCTGCACAAAATTGGCATGGAATCCTCAATGCTAAATTGGATAAAATATTTCAATAATAATTCCTCCATTTCCATCATGATAAATGACTCTGCAACTTAATATTTCCAAATCTCGAGAGGGCTATCCAGAAAATGATCATCATCGATTGAGTGTCGAGAAAACTATCAAATTCTTGAGAAGTAGGTCACATTACTGGTTTCAGAATTGGAAACAGAGTCTCCCTTTCCCATGTAACAATTTTGGATGATGTTATCCCAATAGGATATTATCACCCTTCTAAATTTTGGGTGATCTTCCACATAATAACAAATTTTGGAATCACATAAGGTCTTCTCGTGAACTAGTTAAAGAATGTTTTGATTCCAATTCATCTCGAAGTCATAGGGACTATGGATATTTCTAACATATTTGGGGTAAAATCCTCACATTTGGATCATGGATTCAAATTCATGGGCTTCTTTCTAAATACTAATGGATACAATAATAAGGAATGGGACTCGCTCCTAAAAAAAATAGAAAGCAACTCCACTAGTGGTCACATCATTAGATCTCTATGAGGCGACGAGCTATTCTTGGAACGTCTGTTCTAAATAACATACCTATTTACTGGATGGAGATATTTAGATTCCCTAAAGGAGTTATCCACAAGATAGATTCCATTATCACTACATTCATATGGGGTGGTACACAAAAAAATCACAAATTTGGCCTAATCAACTTGGACATCATCAATTGTTCGCTGAAAAAGGGTTGATGGGGATTATTTGATATTTATTCTTTCAACTTGGCACTTCTATTAAAAATATTTTGGAGAGTATTCTCAAGAACAAGCCTTTCGAACCAAATTACTAAGTGCAAATACCTCCACAACATAGACTTTAATAATTGGATTCGAGGTGGTGCATCAAATCCTCACTACTGCTCATTTTCATGGTGCAACATTCTCGACATGAAGCCCTAGCTCTTTGGAAACATGAAATAACATATCAGTTCAAGTTCCACTCCAAAAAAAATTGGCCTGCATCACCTATCATGCCTAACAGGTCCACACCTATTATCCATTCCACTCATAATTTTTTTGAATAATCATTGTATCTCTACGATACAGGACACTGCAAATAAAAATATCTCTTCCTCCACATTTACACACTGGAAAGACGAGGAATAGTTGGGACTCCTTGCTCCACTAATCAAGGAATGGACATCATATGTCATTGATATAAAACCATCATGGATTGTCCTATCCACAAAAGAGGACATATTCACTTAGTATGGCGGCTCACAACAAGATTAGGTTACAACAGCTCACGCATACAAGATAATTTATAATCCCCTCACGAACATTTCTCTCCTCCCTTGCCTAGATAGAAGTTGGAAATGGAATTTCCCTTTCAAAATTAAGTGCTTCTCCTCGCTAGTGGCTCGCAAGAAGGTTTTGACTTGGGAAATACTTTCTAAGAGAGGATTTTATGGACCGGGAAGATGTTGTCTCTTTCAATCAGGTGGAGAGGACATTAATCATATCTTCATCATCTACCCCTTCACATCCATTGTTTGGAAAAATGTGTGTGAAATGGTGAACCCCTCTAAAATCTCGGACGACAGTGACATCGTCTGCTGCCTTGGCTGTTAGTCGTGGACATTCTGCATCACTGATCGCGAGCCTTCTTTATCATCTGTGGAACTTAGAGATACAAAATGCCCTTACGTTTGAGAATGTGATTCCTAACATCTCAGAAAGAAGCTACAATATATTATCCTACTATCTAGAATACTCTCCTACCAGAAAATCGACCCCTCTAAGCCCTTCTCCTCCTTGCAACATCTCATCCTCCTATCAAGTCAATTTTTTTGATGGGACCTCCTTGTTTGACTCTTGTTGATGTGGCATGGTTGTTCATATAATCCTTGAGAGTCTCTACAATTTTCACTAGCATTGTGGTAGTCGATATAATTCTCGTGTAGAATGCCTTGCTCTCAAGGGGGTCCTTTTTTGTGCATCTTTCCTAAGCATTTCAGCTGTCACCTATTTTGGGGACTCCAAATCCACCATGGATTGTGAAAACAATCATCGATCCTTGGACTGAACAAATCTCGACACGTGGAAATGCAGAATCAAAGTCCTCCTCGAGGTTTTTAGCTATGTATGCATCACTAACATCTATGTGAGACAGAATGGTGAAGCAAATCACCTCTCAAAGGAAGGTTGTAGCTCAAATCCTCACAAAAGTTTCTTCAAATATTTTACCCCTAGCTTTTTTAGAGACCGAGATACATTCTGATCTAATCCTATATTTTTTTATTGTACATGCTTTTGCACTATTTTCATCTTATTGAATTTAGGCTTCTGTAATCCATATCAATTTAGAGAAGAATCTTCTGCGAAAATCTGTGATCCTAATGTCAAAATTAGAGGTTATGAATTTAGCAGTTGGAGTCTTTGCTCAAACTATTTACTCAAACTATTTAACATGCTAAGGTGGGTCTGTTTCTTCAACTTGTGGTGATGATGAACCAGACTCTTTAGTTCGAAACCGTAGACAAAATTATCTCTATGTGATTTTTTCCTAAGATTCTTCTCTAAATATTTTCATCTTTTTGTGATTCAGAAACTGCAATAGGACTGCTCTTAATCTGCTAATAAATTTATGAGCCTAGTCATGTGCAAAATAGAGAATTGTTTATAGTTTTCAGGAGAGATTGTGAACCAGCTAAATGTACATCCTTTGTTTTATTGTACTTTCTTATTATCTTTTAAATCATCTTTTTTTTCCTGCTTTCGGAAAAAGAAAGTGAAACATCGATATTAATAGAATAAAAAAAATTGAACGAATAATTATATCTTAAAGCAAACTGTATATGCTACACTCTGAGTTGGACACTTAATTGCTCAATACTTAGTATACTACGACAGAAAATAAAACCTATCATTCGCATTCATGTTTGACAAGCAACACAAAGGCTTTTTCGAAGAGTTAGCTGTGAGATATTCCTTTCCAATGTTATGAGGGTTTTCAATGGCTTGGCCTGCTTATGCCATTCAGTGCTTCGGGGAAGGAAAACATTATTAGTATGTTAAGCATAAACTTTCAGGCAAGATCTAACTCTACAAGTTCGTCACCATAATGGTCATAGCTGCAGTTGAACAAAAATATGCTTCGGAATTGATATTGGTGTATTTTATTTATGGAAAATTTGAAAATGGAAATATATTTAAAGTATTGAAATTCATTTTAATGTTTTCTTCTTGTAAAAGAATAGGAAGATAAATTACCAATCTGTTAATATTAACCTTTAAAATTTTCCATAATTTTATGTATATTCAACCATATTATTTGTACTTTACAATATCGTAAAAATTCTACATTGGATAATTTTGGCGACATGAGTGATTATCTCTGTTTACTACTTTAAATAATGGGTAAAAATGACATGTACTATTAAAGAGAAATATTCACATATCTAAGTTATAAATATCTAAGGAATGGCCCTGTGGACATAGAAACATCGATACTGATAAAAGAAATAAGATGAGAAAATGCTTTATTTCATATATACAACCTGCATATCTTACACCATATTCTGATTTGAACCGTAAACTACACAATACTGTGACAAACTAGCCATCGCATGTATATTTGACAACAAATATAAGGGCATATACTGAAGTGAACTGCTTGATTTTCCGTTCGGAATAGAAGAAAACGTTTCGATGAATTCGCCGGACTTTGGCACATTTTGGCACTCAGCGCCTCAATCCAGGTGGATCATCGTGACCAATTCCAGGACTGTGACCTAACGGTTCAAAGGGCCGAACAGATTTCGCGGCTTCATGTTGAGCAACATTAAATTTTAGAGAAGGAAGGATTGTCTGAAGAAGTTCATCGGAACGCTGATCTGAAGCCCTCGACTTCGCAGATAGATTGGGCTCGAAGTTACCCTCTGAACCAGGATGCTTTTCAAGATTCGCTCTTCTGCTAAAACATTTATTGAGCTCATCTCAGGAGCGCTTTTGTTGACTGACGGATAACTAATTGCAGGAGTGGATTTTACCTGAGAATCGCCAATAAAAGAGAATGTCTTGAAACCGAATATCCGAGTAGCCTCACCTAACGGTACTGCAAGAAACATTAGTATAATCATAGCAAAACTCTTCATCATTCAAGTAATTTAGGACAACCTTTCTATCTGGATACAATGAGATTACCGCAATAAAAAATAAAGCACACACTAATGTATTCTCGAGAGACAATACAATACTGTGACAAACAGAGGAGAAATCAAAAGAGACTACACTGAGATATGCATCTGCAATAGAACTAGACAGTGGTGAAATGGGTATACCTTGCGGTAGTACTTATAGGTTTGCTCTAAATTCCACTGGAATAAAAAATGGATCCCAGTCATTTAAAGAGAAATAATTTAATAAATTTCAACGATAGCCCTACTTTCATTACATGAATGGGCACAAGAACACCATAAAATAATAACTTAGGGCTGGGAACACCACACCGAACACATCTCGATAAGTGTGGCGATGACTTTATTCATTCCAAGATTCTTTGCATGGATGCAGTAACAATGATAAAAGATTAACATGCGTTTATTTTAGTTCATCATTTGCTTTCTAAGGTTCATCATGATGAAGTGCTGGCCTCCCTACTCCCTTCCCCGACCTAGAAGAAATTGTTTAAGAAAGAAATTTTAATAAATTATTCGACATCTTGAGGATTCAAACTTGAAATTTTCTTTTGTTACCGACTTTTGGCTGAGCGCGAAGTATGACAGCGGCTGAAACCAGGGCTCGCCGGGTTTGCATTATTCAAAGCAAATATTGCTGTCCAGCTGCAGTAGAGAAAAATAATAATACAACCGTTCAATATTGGCATCCCTCTCATTCTTTAATATCCGCTACTGTATTTTGCTCATATTTTGTCCACACGCCCACTTCCACTCCATTGGTTTGACAGCATCTCAAGACTTTCTCTTTCCATCAGCAGCCTTTTTCATTTTAATTGTTCGTCAAACCGCGAACCCACCAGTTCATGGCAGACAACCTACGCAGAGGAACAGCAGCCATCCACATGACACGGGTATCATATTTGTAACTAGCATTCAACTGCAGGGAAGATCTAATTCCAAATTTGATTCTCACAGATGCCCCTAGATGCTCCTTCCGCTGGACATTCTTGTATGTTGTTTAAGCTCATTGAAGTTCGTGCGGACGAAGCTGCCTCTTAAACAAAGTAAATCTTTAGAATTTGATCAACTTAAAAATAATGGAAACGAATTTTGCAGTCCATTTATTTCACAGTTTACTGGCATTTCTTGATTCCTTTTAGATAATCGAGTTGATGAAATTTGAAAGTTTTATCCTGATTTTATTTGAAAAGACATATTCATTTAGTCATTTAAATATAAAAATCTCAAAAAAAGGCTGTATTTATTTTGAGAAGTGTATATTTAATAATTTGGTTATTAAACAAATTGAAACTAAAAAGTGTTTTCTTAAAACAATACAATCACATTTGTTAATGTGGTTAGTTTATCAATACATATCAGTAAGCATTAATAATTATTCACTTAATGTATAAAATATTTTTTAGAAAAAGTCACATTGAATATACTTAATTATATAATTTTGTATGAACCTCCATATACAATGTTGTCAATTTATATATATGAGATGTACTTGGCTGTGTATATTAGTATATTAATGTATTTAAATGTACATTATTGTGCATTAATGTACTTTAGTGTTTGTACATTATCATTATGCACATTAATGTATATTAATTAAAGTACATTGATGTATAGTAATATATATTAACTTACATTAATGAAATAGCAAAACCATATTAAAAATATTAATGTTGTTGATATAGCCAAAGACTTGATTTGTATCTATCATTGATGAATTTATAACAATAGAAATAACAAGCCATTCACCCCAAAACCCTTCTGTTTATAAACCCTTTGGTTTTTAATATTAAATTTTAATCCCTTGTGTTTATATTCCCTCGGCTTTATAATATCATTCAATTGGGTTTAATACCAAAACCGCTAGGGGTTAAAAACCCAAGTCAACAATATAAATGCAAGAGATTCATACTATAAATCCAAGGGAATAATATTTATAATATCAATCACTTTGGTTTAATACCAAAAATGCAAGGGGTTATAAACACAAGTCAACAATATAAACCAAAGGGATTAATACTATAAATCCAAGGGAATGATATTAATACAAGGGATTAATACTAAGAACCATGTGGTTTATAACCCCTTGTGTTTTTACTATTAATTTCATAGGTTTATAATATCAATTACTTGGGTTTAATACAAACCCAAGGCATAAACTCAAGGAAATAATATTAACACACAGAATAATAAACCCAAGGGATTAATACTAATAACAATCACAAGGGATTAATACCAAAAACCCTCGGGTTTAAAATCACTTGGGTTTATATTCCCTTAGGTTTATAATATCAATCCCCTAGGTTTGATACTAAAACTGCCACAGATTATAAACCCAAGGGATAATAAAGCGAATGGGTTAATACTAAAAACACAAGTAATTATATATAAACCCAAGGGAATAATATTAATACAAGGAAAATATCTTGGTTTTTTACTTTTAATCCATTGGGTTTTTACTTTTAATCCATTGGGTTTATAATATCAATTCCATGATTTTAATAATAAAACCCCAAGACCTTATAAATCGAAGGGAGTAATATTAACCTTAGTGATAATAAACCCAAGGGATAAATACTAAAACCTAAGGAATTATAAACCAAAGGGAATAAATCGAAAGGATTGACCCTAGGTATATAAACCATAAGATAAATATTGAGAATGGTAAAATAAACATGGTTAACAAGGGTTGACAATGGAAACCAATAAACCTTAGGCTAAAAAACCCAAAGGAAATGATATTATAAACTGTAGAGAATAATAAAAACAAGGGGTTGATGTTAAAACTCCAAGGGACTACAAACCCAAGGGAATTAATCGAAAACCATTTGAATATCATTATAACCTATGAATATGAACCGGTAGATTAATAAACCCAAGGAATTGATATTATAAACCCAAGATAATAATGAACACAACTAGTAAATACTAAAACCCGAAGGCATTACAAACCCAAGGGAATAATAATAGTCCAAGGGTTAATAAACCCAAGGAATTAATATACTAAAAATCTTATGGTTTATATTCCCTTGCATTGATTCACATTTTCCCTTCAATTGATTCTCAGACATTGTTTGACCATGATTGAATTCATAGAACATGGTTAACCATAATTCATATCATAAACCCAAGGGAATAATAAACCATAGGGATCAATACTAAAAACCCAAGGGATTTTAAATTTGAGGGAATAATATTAAACTCTGCAAATATGAACTCTTATATTAATAAATCATAGGGATTGATATCATAAACACAATGGAATAATAAATACAAGGGATGAAAGTTATAGGTTGAAGGTATATAAACCTTAAGATAAGTATTATAAACCCTAAAATAAACATGGCTAATAGTGGTTGACCTTGGTTGATTTCCATATTGACATATTTCTTGTCACAATGTGCCATTTCACCATGGCTCAAAGTGCTTCAATATGATTGATTTTCAAATCAAAGAATACTTGTCACAATGCAACATTGAACAATGGTTAACCATAGTCGATTCTCATATTCAGACAATGTTCATCAAAATGTGATGTTGGATTATGCTTGAACATCATAGAATTTATAAAACATGTATTACCATCATTGATATTATAAATCCAAAGCAATAATAAGCCACTTGGATTAATACTATAAACCCAAGGGATTATAAACTTTATGGAATAATGTTATACCCAAAAAATATGAACCATTAAATTAATAAAACTAACAGATATATATTATAAATTGAAAGGAATAAAACACCTTAACGGAATCGTAATATACTTAAGTTTATTAACCATTATACAACAAGGAACATTTCAATTATAAACCAATTTTAACCTTATAACCTTATAGAATAAATATTATAAACCCAAATTATAAAAAATTGAACACAAATATCGAGACCTATTAACGAACATCGATAACCATTATAGACCATAAGACTTTATTTTTGTATCAAGCCAATCTTTTTCAAAATGGGATGACCAATCATAGTTGGCAAGCTTGGACTCGTATCCATTTCAATATAGTGAAATTGAGAATGCAAAAAAGCAACATTTGTTAGGAAAACATTGGAATTACACAACAAAAAAAAAAAAGTCATTAAAAATTAAATACCATTCATATATAAATTATAAGTTAACAAT
>APFE030165268.1:42779-86446 GCA_000404065.3 Pinus taeda | reverse complement strand
TAACAATGAAGCGAATAAGAATCGATTCCACCAACATTAAAATCAAAGAATAGAATTGAAATAAACGAATAATTATTATGTATTTAAATAATAAGAAAAACCACAAGGACTATGTACTTCAAATACTTAATCAGAAATCATTTAGTGATTGCATCTTCTAAAACACAACCGGACTGATCACAAAAGAAACACCAGTTCACATCAATAATGTAATGTTCAGGATAATTAATACTTTCCAGCCAGCTGCTTTGTGTTTTTCTCCTTGACTCACGCAAAATGTACATGTAACAAGTATGTAACAAGTATTTGGCATATGCTTTCATTCTTTGCCACACACAAACATGTCCATTAACAAAAGGAGGATGGGACCCATGTTTTTTATCAAACCAGATTTTAATATATGAAACAAAACTTATTTCTTATGCAATACAATGAACCACCATGGCATAATACTAAACATTATTAATGAACCACCAAGGCATAATACTAAACATTATTATCTTCCACATCTAAAATGCAATAATTTTTTTTATTACAAACTCAAGCACAAAGAATAGATGTATGCACATATCTTTAAATGTCAAATAAAACCAAGAACCATGAATCAACTAAAACACATAAATAGATACAATTTTGACATCGATGAAAAGAAAAAACACAAAAAAATAATAAGCAAAACATAAATGGTTAAATAGAAACAATGACACGTCCAACCATTCACCCATGTCATTATTTCCAAGCATTCAATATGCCAGCTTTAAGTGAAAAATACCATAACAAATACCTAAATTATGACAGGAAGAAATAAAAATGATTAAGAGCATTTTCCACCAGTGTGTCAAACCACTAAACTCAATTGAAGATAAAAACCTCAAAATGACATAGACTTTAATCGCTCCTCATATTTTTCCGTTCATGTAACATATGCCCTTTTTTCCATTTTTGCATAACACTGATAGGAAAAAGGTTGTGAAATCGATAAACCATCAATGTATGTCACTCTTGCTATATCTATAAATGTAAAACCCTCCCTATCTCGATCTCTAATATCAATAGTGGTTGGTTGCAAATTCATACCTTATGACATTTGTATAGTCAAGCCTCATGTCATTTTTAAAGGCATCTATCTAAGGTTCCCTATCTAAGGTTCCCTTTAACAAGAGGCGTTCTGGGAACAACATTTGGACAGTCCTGGTCAAATGGAACACCAATTTACTTCTCAAAAATAATTGTAGCAAACTATGGAAGTTGTGGTGGGTGTATACCAAATTAATAGAAAATATCTTTTATATATCCCAGAGCACCATTAATCAACCCATCTTCCACCCACAAATTACACGTATGCATCACATGCTCGTTGTGAAACAACAAGACGTCACACTCCAACACATCATCATCACTGTCAGAAACCTCAGATCTCCTAACGTATTCCACAACACATGTTACAAATCGGCAATTCAATGATTTTAGCATTTTTCGATTGTGTAAATTAACGACATCATTCGTTTCAAAGAAATTAACTGAAGAATCAAATAAAAGCTTTTCCTTATTATCCAAGAAACTATCAAGACACCAAATAAGAAGATCATAATCTTTGAAATAAGACATTGCATTTCTCATATTCATTAAAACATTCGAATAAGCCTTCGTCGGATCATCTCCCTATTGCCCATATATTTTATCCAAAGTGACAAGAATGTTAAAACTTTTCCACAACACTTTCTTGACTGTTATTCCTACATAGAGGGGTTTAATCTTAACTGGAGGAAGTTGGCATTATATTTCCCTTCTCGCAATTGTGAATCTATTTGCATAAAAAACCTTGAGAGGCCAACAAAGCTCATTTCATCAATTAAATTATAATGAGCGTGCCTCATTTATTCTTGAAAGTTTGTGAGAGCTTGACCACTCAGTGGTTTCGTATCTTTAATATTTAATATGTATTTTCAAAGTAGACTGTATTTTCTTTCCATGTATATTAAAAGCAGTTATAGCAGTTGGATAAAGGAATAATATTGGACTTCTTTCACCCATCATTGAAGCTTAAAGAGCATGAAAAATACAATCAATAAGAGAATATTTTCCCATTCTAGCCATTCCTTGAATAATCATTTGCAAAGGATCATCATCCAGGCCATTGAAAAAGTCCTTAAATACAATTTCAAAAGAAACACATTGTTTCTCTGATAAAGATGAAGGAACCAAAATTGTCTCGCTAATTGAATTGATGTTAACGACACCAGAAGATTGCTTGTTGGATAATGTCATCTGACACCATTTTTTCCTGCTAATTATGGTGAATATCAATGTCCCTTCTACCAAGTTTATGAAGATATCAAATCTCCACATTGTTAGGGGGAACTATTCAAGAGAAAAAGCTCAACTCATCTGAATTTCGATCAACATTTTAATCATGTACAATAGGCTGAACATATTATTCATTATTTTCATTTTGAATAGGAGTTGGATTAACATGCCATACATGGTATCTGAAATCCATCCAGTTCCCAATGATTGTTTCTGTTGTGATGCCAATATCCAAAGAAATGTTATGAAATGGATTATAGAACATCAACTCTGTCCACTAAAATGTTTCAAACTCTTCTGACTCTTCATACGGAACAACCTAAAAACATGGCCAAACACGAACAACAACATGTAATTCCCGTGCTTTCCATTTCTCACGTCTATGTGAAACATCAAAAATCCATGATCTTGTCATTTGAATCAAGGACAAATGGCCCAAAAATGGGGGTCGTGCTTGATACAACTCCACAATATTGTTCCCACAAGAACTGTCATTATAATGTAGTATAATCCTTTCATAAATAAAAATCCCAACGTTCATGGGAAGAATTTATGATTATAAATAACAAGAGGAAACTTACACAACATATGTCAACTTTCCTGTGCTTGAATGTCGCGTTCAACAAATTTTTCAGTAATGAACCTTGAATACACAGAAAATGCACAAGGTTCACATCCACTGGCATAAGCATATCTTGTCAATATTTCATGATAAATTTCATATCTTCTTTCTACCTTCGAAGCATATTTCGTAATATATTTCATCACTGCATGTGGAGAAAACTGGTTGAAAATTAACATTTTCTCACCACACAGTCAAAATATCTTCAACGATCATCGTTCGGAGATGCTTGATATTTTTTTCCCTTTCTTGTCCACCTCAAAAGTTTACTCTACACAAACCGCCCATGGAGCATCGTACCAACATGAAAGGATTGACCCCTTTTTCCACAAACATGAATGAACAATGCATTTTCTGTGTCTCTACACTCGATTGACCAAATTCTCATAATCTTCCTCAATGATTAAGGAAAAAAATGTTTATTATTTAAAACACATGTATCATCATTGAAAATTCTGGGGATCATCGCATTTTGATGATATATCTCACATGCATTCCAAGTTGTCACATATTTGTGAAAATAATGCTTCATTGCATCTAAACTCAACGTGTTTGACCAATCGATTCTCTCGACACTCGGAGGTCCAGGTAAGTAAAGGAACTTATCGATGTGTGCTTTCCACTTTTATCTAAAAAAAAAGCGTGCATGAAATCAAGAAATAAATAAAAATAATCGAGAACATTTTGTTGAAAATTATGCACCACATAACAAAAAGGTACAAGAACAAACTTGTACCAAAAATAGTTGGTCCAAAGATATTTATGCAGAAAAACCTAAATAAAAATAATGAATATTTGGTGCATATAATTAGAAACCAGATATGGATCCAAATAACATTAGTAATGTTTCTCACATGCTCATTTTCACGTCCGTATTGGCTATATGAAGGCTTAACACAATGCAAGTCTCCCCACTTTGCATGTAACAATCCTAGTTGAATGTTCATGTAATAAAAGTTAATAAAGGAAAAGTAAGGAAATAGTTAAGTAACACTTATGACAAGTTGAATGTTGTGCAAAGATATCCTAGTGGGCTTCACTAGATGTGTTTATGGCTATGGGAAATTAGGAAAGGAAATGGGTAAGGCATTAAAAAGTTATAAAAGTATTTTGGCATATTTATTTATGAAAATAAAGGAAAATAGGAGAAAAGGAAGATGAAGGGTCATAGGTTGCATGTAAGGAGGAAATTAAAGGAAAATAATGGAAAATGAAGAAAATATAGGGCTCATTGATAAAAAGTCTTATGAGGACAAGTTCATGCCTTTTGTTCAATTTAGTTTTGGAGCTCTCTCATTATTCTCTCTCTCACACTCTTTGACACTCAGAGTTTTCTTGGAGAGTTCTAGATTTGGAACAAGGAAAGGAAAAGAAAGCAAAGGAAGGAAAAGAAAAGGAAAGAATAAAAAAGATCAAACAAGGAAGAGAAGGATCAAGCACCTTCACCAAGAATACTTGCAGGTAACATATTGCATGTGTGATTTCCTTGCTCGTTTTGACATGCATGACTTTGCATGTTGGTATATTGTACTCTTGCTATTGGTGGCATGGCTTTTTCGGGTTACGACAGTGGCCTTTCAGCTTTGCCTTTCCTTTTTTGAGATAGCCATGATGTTATGGGATTTTTTTCTTGGTTTTGAGATTTGTAATTGCCAAACTGTTTCAGAATATGGTGCATTGGTGGTCTCAGGAAAATTCCCGAATACCTACGAATCCCTTGACGAGTTTTGGTAGGATACATGATCAAGCCTGAGGATGGTGTCTCGGTTTAGGGCCTAGTGATCTTGTGTGGATTGCCCTAAAGCCTGAGAGAAAAGGAGATGGAAAATTTCTCAAGGATAATGATAGAGTCTTGAGAATTCCAAGCTCAGTTTGGTTTTGGGATCTTGGTGCCAGTTTTGGTGAGATCAAATTTGATTCTCGCAGATGCCCGTAGATGCTCCTTTCAGTGGACATTTTTGTATGTTGTATAGGCTCATTAAAATTGGCCTGAACCAAGCTAGCTCATAAACAAAAGAAATATTTAGAATGTGGTCAACTTAAAATTAATGGAGACGAATTTTGAAGTCCATTTCTTTCACAATTTACTAGCATTCCTTGATTCCTTGTAGGGAACCTAGTTGAGGGAAATGATGAAATTTTAAATGTTTACCCTGGTTTTATTTGAAAATACATATATTCATTTAATACTTTAAATATAGAAAGCTATAAAAAAAATTGTATTTATTTTGACAATTGTATATTATATAATTTTGTTACTAAAAAATGTTGAAATGAAATAGTGTTTTGTTAAATCTCAAATTTTAACTACATTAAAATACTAGCACAATCACATTAATAAATGAGACTGAGTTATAAATACATATCAATACACATTAATAATTATATAATTGAGTTATGACTATAAATATACACAGGAAGGACAACCATTTATTAATTGAGTTATAATTATAAATACACAGAGGAACGACGACCATCCACATGACATGAGTATCATATTTGTAACTAGCCTTCAACTACAAGGAAGAGCTAATTTCAAAATTGATTCTCTTAGACGCCCCAAAATGTCACACATCCATATATTAGAGTAAAACCTCTAGTAAAAAAAATATTTAACTATATATCACAAATTTGTAATAACCTATAGTTTCCATTATCATGAAACAGTTGTCATTAATACAGTGGTAAGCTTTTCCTATTGATTAGCGCTATACACTATTAAGTTTTTTTTTTAAGGGTAAGTGTTAATGTTCAAACCCACCTGGGAGATGATCAATTCTGATTTACTAAGGTTAACTATAAGATACCACTGTGTTTCTGTAGATTACATTACAGTCTCCTCCATGCCGTAATTACATTTATTGTGACGTACCTTGGCATTACGGCCATAGCAAATCCTTATGTTTTTATTTAATTCCTCGGCCTATTGAATTCAGTAGGGTTACTGTCTAGCTCTAGAGTGTTCATCGTGGTGCCTCCAGTTGGATCCTTCACGTGGGAAGATGTGCCAGATCTACGGCATTCAGGCTACCTCCAAATCGGACAGTCAAGACATTCTTTTTCTGAACGAAGTATGTACCTAGAGGAAATTCCATGCATTTCATGTTTCTATTGAGTGCTCGTCTCGTCTCCATGCTATTCGAGCAACCTCCTTTCTAGTAATGGTTCTTCGTTTTGCACTTACTCTTTGTCGGTGTTAATTATGCTTCTAGCTTGACTAAGTTTTGTTTTTGGAGTTGTATTTCATCTTCGGATGGCCATGGTTCATACTTGTTTCATTCCTTGTTCTCGGGAGGGTTTGCTGGTAACGTTTAACACTTAAATAGGTACTGTTTTCCAGTTTTACCCTTGCATGGTTAATTCATTGTTTTTCATTTTTACTGCGATCGGTATTGTTTTATAATCCTACTGTTGCCATGGTTTTATTGGAAGGCCTGTTCATCTCTGGTGTGGAACCTTTGGGGTCATTTTGATTCACTATTGTTCTTTAAAGTTCCTTGGCACTTTGCTACTAGTTATGTGGGCTTTACAGGGTTTAGCTAAGTTGTTGTTCTATTTGATATTCTTCCTTGCAATAGTGTGGAATACTAACTCTGTCATTTTTAATGGTTCTCAGGCTTAGAGTGGTGGAATCATGTCTATAATTTTCTGACAAGACAACATTCTATAAGAAAGGGAACTCTCATTCAGATTTTGTTCTATTTATGTTGTATTTCTCTGTTACTGTCAACGTCGCTATTAAATTTATTTTTGATTTTATGATATTCAATAATTGTTTTCTTATTACATGAATCACTTATTTATTTTAATATTGTGAGGTTTCTTTACTCAGAAAGTAGTATTTGTTGGCAGTTGTTATACCTGATAATTTAAATACTTGTCTTTTCTGGAGGATATAACTGCTTGTTTATTTTTATCTAAGTGGAAAACACAGGTTTCTTCTGCTCTGTTCTTTAAGATCGAGCGGTTCTGGAAACCCCACTGTGAATTCTTTTTTAGGGTTATGAATTATTTCTCTTTCTGATAACGGGATAAAATCTTTGTTTTGTAACCTCTACATAAGTGGGGTTTGCTATAGATCTTTTAGCTTGTTATTTTAATTTTCAATGAGTCAAGCCTCCTATAGTTTTCTATGGTTTTACAAGCTTAAAGAATGGTTTCACTATATTGCAGTTTCTTTAGGATCTTCGTACGAAATAAAAGTAAAATGTAGATCATTATTTCTATTGTTTAACTTTTGTGAACGAGTAATGAATATCCCATTATTCTATTGCTTTCCATTCCTGAAATTAGAGGTTATTCGTTCTACTAATGTTTTCTAAATGTAATAGCACTTAGCTATAATAGCTTCCATAATTGTCGTTGTGGGATGAAGTTAAATTGCACGCTACTATTTTTCCTTTTTCTTCAGTAAGGAGTAACATTATTAACCTATATTGTTTCTAGCTATAACCTTTCTTAGTTAATAAATAATCTTTTGAATATTTTACATACTTAAGAGAGATGTTATGTGCACATACTACTATAAAATACCAGATGTAGCTTTAAATAAAGATTTCAGATTTACTAATCTCTCTCACTTTCCTAGATATACTTGACTATATATTTTGACTGTTTTTTGCCTCCCAACCTTGAGACTAGTGCTGCTCCTCTTAAAGTCTCCCCTGAGCTACCCTTCACAAGGTATTCTCTTCAAGAATTGCCCTTCTTGAATTGTAAGAGTTCTCTGGTATTAACTAGACATAGCCATCGTATCACTATCTATCCCTAAAACATTGTTTTATCTTTTTCTTTTCTTAGTATCTTGAAGTTCTCTTTTTTTTCTTAAGGTCTCAAATGCCCCCAATCTTCTTGAATCATGGAATAAATCTTCTCTTTAGAAGTAGTTAGGGTTGGGGTGACCACCCAACCTAGCTGTTTGAGAACAAACTATCCTTGGATAACTTATTCTCACTTAAGTTAAATCAATTAATTATTGCCATAATTCCAACAATCCACTTTATGCAATTAAAATGGAATTACTATTTATATAAAAGTTAACCAATATTCATTTTCTCCAAAAAGTGTAGTAAAATAAATATTTACACATATATGGGGGACATCACATCTCCCCCCCAAGTTTCAACATCGTCCCAATGTTCTTTTGTCGAAAATAACCTTGGGAATATCTCCCTCATGGTCCTTTCATCCTCCGAGGTAGCCTCTTTAGACCCAAAATGCTACCACTATACCTTAACTTGGGTGATAACTTGTCTCCGCAGCATTACGTCTCTCTGATCGAGTATACCAATTGGCTTCACCAGGAACTCACATTCTTGTTCTACCTATACTGTGAAAGTAAAAAGAAAATTACTTTTGTTACTTGGTAAAATCAAAATATAAATCTACTATGCATACATACATACACATATACAAGATAAGTTTATGAGGAAAATTTAACTTTCCTCCCCTTCACCTGTATTTCTTGCCCGTTTATTATGTGTTTGGGGTCAAAAATATATTTCTTTAATACGGAAACATGAAAAACATTATGCACCTGAATATGGCTTGGTAAGGCAAGTTTATAATTTACATGCCCAATCCGCGCTAAAATTTGGAAAGGACCACAGAATATGGGTGCCAATTTGGCCCAACCCATCCATTGCAGTGTACTTTGTTTGCCTGAATGCAAACGTATACATGATCCCCCACTTGAAATTCCTGAAAACTTCTTCTCCAGTAAGATTTTTTTTTTTTTTTTGTCTTGGGTAGCCTTCAGATTGGATCACACTTCCTTCATAATTTCTTCCATCTATGCTAACATATAAGGCCCTAACATTAACTTATCTTCTGGACCACCCGAATTTTAGGGAGTCCTACATTTACATCCATAGAGCACTCCAAAAGGGTTCATTTGTGTAGAAGTGTGATAACTGTTGTTATCAGCGAATTCTACAAGACTTAAGTACTCTTCCCACTTAGATGGTTGTTGCATTACATATGCTGGTAACATATCCTCCACCACCTGGTTTACTCACTCATTCTACCCATTGATTTGAGGGTGGTAGGAAGTACTGAAATGTAGTTGAATGCCCAATCCTTCAAATAAGGCTTTCGAGAAAGGTGATGGAAAATTTTCATCACAAACTAAAAATATAACCTTCGGTATGCCATGCAGCTTGAAAATAGATTGCATAAATATTTTAGCAATCTGTACTACCTTATAAGTAGATTGTACAGGTATGAAGTGGGCAAATTTGCTCAGCTTATCCACAACCACCATGATTCAATCGTTCTACTTTCTTCACCTAGGCAAGCCTATTATAAAATCTATGAAAATAAATTACCATTTACATTCTGGAATAGGCAATGGGTGGAGTACAATGGCTAGATGAGGATGTTGTGTTTTGACTTGCTGGCATTCCAAACAATGGGACAAATATTCAGCCACCTCCTTTTTCATGCCAGGCCAAAAATACTCTTTTCAAATAGCGGTTATGAACTTCCGATATCCAAGATGGTTGGCATATGGAACCTTGTGATATTCATCTAAAATTAAATCCTTAACGCTTTTTATATTGGATACATACATTCTTGTTTTATAAATCAGCAAACCTTCTTGATATACCTCATATCGAAGTTGTTGTTCCTTATTGTCTGGAATTTTTGTTTGTTGCCACAAAGTTTTGGTACTCTCGTTCTTGAATTTTTGCCTCCTTAATTTGTTCTTTAAACGTGTTTTTCACTTAACTAAATGATATTTCATATAAATAGTTAGCTTTTCTACCTGGTGCATCTAAGACACGATTGTCCTTGCCTTTTAGGTGCTTAATATGAAAGTTGAATCCACTCAGAAAATCAACCCAATGAGCTTGTCTAGTGTTCAAATTGGGTTGTTTAAAATAATTAGTCAAGCTATGATGGTTGTTTATTAGCATAAATTTCTTACCCAATAGCTAGTGTCGCCACATTTTCAAAGCATGAATAATTGTTGTTAGTTCCAAATCATAGGCTGAGTACCTCTTCTCATGCTACTTAAGATTTTTTTATTTGTAAGCGACGAATCTACCTTCTTGCATTAGTATGTCACCTACGCCTAGTTTGCTAGCATCTATACACACTGCATAATCGTTATTTGGATCAGAAATGCTTAATATGGGCACGGTGGTGAGTAAATCCTTAAGCTGGTCAAAATTGTTTTGGAATTCCCTACTCCATATAAAAGCCTTACCTTTCTTTTGTACTGAGGTAATAAGATAAGCTACCTTGAAAAAGCCTTCAATGAATCGCCTATAATATCCAGCTAGGCCAATAAATGACCTTATATCAGCCACATCCTTCGGTACTGACCACTCCATTATGATCTTTATTTTTTCCGGTTTACAACTATTCCATGTTTAGTAATGACATGACCAAGATATTTGATCTGTTCTTTAAAGAAGTCACATTTACTCTATTTGGCATATAGTTGGTGTTCTCTTAAAACTTGGAAAACAATCCAGAGGTGTTCTTTGTGTTCTTCTACCGTCTGTGAGTAAGTTAAGATATCATAAATGAAAATTAACAATAACATGTCCAAATATTCATTGAATATGTTTTTCATAAGGCACACGAAGGTTGCAGTTGCATTGGTTAGCCCAAAGGGTAGCAAAACAAACCCGTAATGCCCATATCAAGTTCTAAAGGTTGTTTTCGATATATCCTCTTCGTTGATTCTAATTTGATGATAGCCCAATCGAAGTTCAATCTCGGAAAAGGTAGTTTCCCACTTCAGTCGGTCAAATAATTCATACATATTCGTATGGTCCCATCCTTCTTTTTAACAAAAATTAGAAGGGCTCCCCAAGGTGATACGCTTGGTCGGACATATATTTTTGTCAACAAGTTCTTCCAATTTCATTTTCAGTGTTGTTAATTATAGTATACTCATATGATAACAGGCTCAAGATACTAGTGTAGCTCCTACCACTAATTCAATAGTAAAATCTATATCTCCTTTTTGTGGAAGTCTCGGGATTTCCTCTGGAAATACATATGATAAATTCTGCACTATTGGTATATATTTGAAGGCGCCGTATTTTTCTTTTGAATAAGAATATCATACTTGCATTGCATAAATCTGGCAACCTTTTCAGATACATTTGGCCAATTAGCAAGCTATCACAGGTCTCAGCTTTAAGAGTCTTATTATCCCTTGAATTTCCTGCCTAATCCCATCCTCATCCATATAGTTAATGGTTTTAGTTTTGCAGTTGAGGATAGACCAATGTATTTCCCACAAGTCAATACGAGTTAGGATATCATATGACCCGAGGGGCCACAAATTTAAGTTTTCCATAATGGGTTGCCCCGCTATCTACAGGAGACAATTACTGACCTTGGCGAACACTCTTCTTTTGGCCCCTGTAGCGAATTGTACTAACCAAAAATTATTAAACTAAAAAGTCTCAAGATTGGATTGTTCTATTATTTTGGGGCTAACATAGCTTAAGGTAGCTCCGAGTTAAATTAGAATAGACATGGTTTGGTTGAAGATCTTACTTACAAACTCCATCATAGTCGGTTGGTACTCTCAAGAGCAACATTGATTTTCGACGTACTTCTTGCCACTTCTCTGACTGTTGATGCCTCTTGAACCTGTGCGACCTGATCGATTCCTCTTCGATGTGGCTAGTTTTTAACATAGTGAGCCCATTCACATCCCCAACATTGTATTGGTGGTTTGGCTTCCATTTCCACATCAGTCCTTACTGATTGTTCATTTGTCTTGGTTTCACTCGGAATTTTGAACCTTCGTGGATTTATATTCACATTTGTATTCATTTGTCCTCTAAGAGTCTTATTTATCAGAAACTTATTTATTTTATGACTAGAGGATAATTTACTCCCTTTTTTGTCATTCCATTTCTTCCCTCCTTCCCCTTTTTGCTTATTTTGTTGATAGGATACTCGATCCTTCTATATGAACTCATCCATATATATTCCTCCGAAACGAAGGTCATGAAACTCCAATTTTTTTTTTGAATTTATCCCAAGTTATGCTTTGTTCCTTTACACCATGAAATTTTTTTACCTCCTCCCACCACAAGTTAGCTTTTTCCTCTAACTGAAAGATTGCAAATGGAGCCTTCAGATTATGATCATATTCGCACAACTAGAAATACTTGTTCATGTTAATGATCCATTGGCCTCCTCCTGTTGGCCATCAAGGAGTGGAGGCTTTATCTTCTGGAATTCTCCCTGAAGTTCTACTCTTTAGCTGTTGTGCTTGTTGTGTTCTCATGCATTTCTAGACTCTTCTTCCTAGTTCTCTTCACCACCTTCTATTTCTTCTCGTTGAGTATGATATTCTTGTTCTATCCTATTTCCCAGCTCAGGACTGGGGATTGTTTGTCTCTGATTTTATCTATCTGACAAACTTTTCATGATATTTTCTTGTTCTTGAATTAGTCATTCATTGTCTGCTCGTAGTCAAGCTATTTTTGTTTTTAGCTCTTGCACAGTTTCCAATATCATGGAATTAATGCTTCATGGTTCTTCTCTTAGCTACACCCATACTTCAGGGTTTTTCTCCTAAATGGTTTTTCTCGTGTTCCTATCACAGTCCGATGTGGTATGCTTCCCATAATTCTCATACTAGCTATGTCTATTCCTAGCTCTTTGTTGTGCACATTACACAAATATTGGCAATTTTGTTCAGAGGCCTCAGTCTTGGTTACATGAGTGTTATGATACCACATATCACACATCCATATATTAGAGTAAAACCTGTAGTAAAAAAAAAAATATTTAGCTATATATCACAAATCCGTAATAACATAAAGTTTCCATTATCATTAAAGAGTTGGAATTAATACAATGGTAATATCTTGTTATGGCTTAGCACTATACACTATTACGTTTTATTTTTAAAGTGTAAATGATAATGTTCAAACCCATCGAGGTGATGATTAATTCTGATTTACGAAGGTTACCTATACGATACCACTATTTTATTGTCGATTGCATTCCAGTCCTGTCCATGCCTTAATTACATTTATTGTGACCTACCTTGGCATTACGGCCATACCAAATCCTTATGGTTTTATTTAATTCCTTGAGCTATTGAATGCCCTAGGGTTGCGGTCCGGCTCTAGAGTGTTCAACGTGGTTCCTCCAGTTGGATCCTTTGCACGAGAAGATGTGCCGGATATACAATGTTTGAACTACCTCCAAATTGAAGGGTCAAGGCATTATTTCTATGAAAGAAGTACGTACCTAGAGGAAAGTCCACGCATTTCATGCTTATATTGAGTCCTCATCTAGTCTTTGGGTTATGCAGGCAACCTCCTTTGTCGTAATGGTTCTTTCTTTTGCACTTACTCTTTGCTGGCGTTAATTATTCTTCTGCTTGACCGAGTTTTATTTTTGGAGCTCAACCTCATCTTCGAATGGTCACAGTTCGTACCAAGTTTATTCCTACTCCAGGGAGGTTTGTTTATATCATTTAACACTTAAACAAGTACCATTTTCTTATTACAATTTTCTGATTTTGTCCTTGCATGGTTAATTCACTATTTTTCCTTTTTACTCGGATCGGTATTATTTTCTAATCCTATTTCTGCCATGGTTTTATTGGCAATCCTGTTCTTCTCTGGTGTAGAATCTTTGTGGTCCTTTCGGTTCATTGTTGTTATTTCAAGTTCCTCGGTGCTTTGCTACCAGGAATGCGGGGATAACAGGTTTTACCTAAGATGTTGTTCTATTTAATATTCTTCCTTACAATAGTGTGGAAGATTGGTTCTAAAATTTTTAATGGTTCTCAGGCTTAGAGTCATAGAATCATGTTTGTAATTTTCTGAGAAGACAATATTGTATAACAGAGGGAACTCTCATTCATATTTTTTTCTATTTCAGTTGTATTTCTCTGTTACTGTCGACATTGTTATATGTCAGTTTCTGAGCTTATAATATTCGATACTTGTTTTCATATTGCATGAATCACTTATTTATTTTAATATGGTGAATTTTCTTTACTCATAAAGTATTATTTATCAGTAATTGCTATACCTGATAATTTATATACTTGACTTCTCTGGAGGATATCATTGCTTGTTTATTTTTATATAAGTGGAAAACTCGGGTTTCTTCTACTCTATTATTTAAGACCGAGCAGTTCTATAAACCCCACTCTCGATTATTTTTTATGGTTATGAATTATTTATTGTTCTAATAACGAGATAAAATATTTGTTTCCTTTTGATTAAGGCACTTTTACTATTTACTTATCATTTATTCATTTTTGTAATCTCTACAAAAGTGGGTTCTTCTATAGAATTTTTAGCTTGTTCTTTTAATTTTCAATGAGTCAAGCCTCCAATAATTTTATGTGGTTTTAAAAGCTTAAAGAAATTGTTTCTCATTAGTTCTATTGTTTAATTGTTACGAATTTCCAATGAATATCTCATTATTATATTGCTTTCCATTCTTGAAATTAGAGGCTATTCTTTCTACTCCTGTTTTCTAAGTGTAATAGAACTTACCTATAATAGTTTCCAAAATTGTCGTTCTGGGATGAAGTTAAATTACATGTTACTATTTTCTATTTTTCTTGAGTAAGGAGTAACATTATTAATCTAGACCATTTCTAGCTATAACCTTTTTTACTTAAGAAATAATATTGTTAATATTCTACTTACTTAAGATAGATGTTATGAACACATACTACTGGAAAATACTTGTTATAGATTTAAATGAATATTTCAGATTTACTTATCTCTCGCCTACCAAGATATAATGGACTAGTTCTTTTGACTATTTTTTGCCTCCCAACCTTGAGACCAGCATTGCTCCACTTGAAATCTCCCCCCGAGCTACCCTTCACAGGGTATTCTCTTCAAGAATCCCACTTCTTGAATAGTAAGAGCTATCTGGTCTTAACCAAACATAGCCTTCGTATAAATTCCTATCCATACAACACAGTTTTATCTTTTTCTCTTCTTAGTATCTTGAAGTTCTCTTCTTCTTAGTTTTTTCCTCACATCTCAGATGCCCCCCCATCCTCTTGATTCCTGGAATAAATACTCTTTGGAAGTAGTTAGGGATGGGGTAACCACCCAGCCTAACTCTTTGAGAATAAACTATCATCTTTGGATAGCTTATTCTCACATAAGCTAAATCAATTAATTATTGCCATAATTTCAGTGATCTACTTTATGCAATTGAAATGGATTTACTATTTATATAAAAGTTAACCAATATTCAGTTTGTCCAAAAAATGAAGTAAAATAAATATTTACACATATATGGTGGACATCACACAAGATGCTCCTTACGATGGACATTCTTGTATGCTGTTTAAGCTCATTCAAATTGGTTCGGACAAAGATGGCTCATCAACAAAGTTTTAAGTCCATTTCTTTCATAGTTTATTGGCATTCCTTGATTCCTTGTAGATAATGGATTTGAGGGCAGCGATGAAATTTGAAAGGTTTATCCTAATTTATTTGAAAAGGCAGATATCCATTTAATCCTTTAAATATAAAAAGCTATAAAAAATTCTATTTATTTTGAGAAGTGTATAATAAATAATTTTGTTATTAAAAATTGTTGAAATGAAATAGTGTTTTTTTAAATCTCAAAATTGACTACATTAAAACACTAACACAATCACATTAATAAATGTCGGTGATTTATAAGTACACATTAGTAATTATATCCATCTATATGAACTTCGATATGCAATATTGTCCATTTATATATATGACATGTACATTATTGTGCATGTTAGTGTATTAATGTATTTAAGTATACATTACTATGCATTAATGTATTTTAGTGTTTGTGCATTGTTGTTATGCACATTGATGTATATCAATTAAAGTACATTGATGTATAGTAATATATATTAACTTACTTTAATGAAATAGAAAAACCATATTAAAAATATTAATGTGGTTGATATAACCATAGAATTTATTTGTATATATCATTGATGAATTTATAACAATAGAAATAACAAGTGACTAACACCAAAAACCCTCAGGTTTATAACCCCTTCGTTTTATATTGCCTTGGGTTTATAATATAAATCCCTTATGTTTAGTACCAAAACCGCAAGAGCTTATAAACCCGAGGCAACAATAAAAACCCAAGGGATTAATAGTATAAATCCAAGGGATTAATATTAATACAACGGATTAATATTAAGAACCATGAGGTTAATAATCCCTTGCACTTTTACTATTAATCCATTAGGTCTATAATATCAATTTATTGGGTTTAATAATTAAACCCACACGCATTGTAAACTCAAAGAAATAATATTAACACATGGAATAATAAATCTAGGATTAATACTAATATAAATAACAAGGGATTAATCCCAAACACCCTCGAGTTTATAATCCCTTGGGTTTAATACTAAAATCGCAAGTCATTATAAACCCATGGGAATAATATTAACATAAGGGATCAATACTAAAAAAAGAGTTTTATAATATCTTAGGTTTTTACTATTAATCCCTTGCGTTTATAATATCAATTCCATGATTTTAATACTAAAACCCCAAGACATTATAAACCCAAGGCAATGATATTAACCATATTGATAATAAACCCAAGCGATTAATACTCAAAACCCAAGGAATTAAAAACACAAGGGACTAAATCCAAAGAATTAACCCTATGTATATAAACCATAAGATAAATATTAAAATCCCTAAACTAAACATGGTTTACTAGGGTTGACAATGGAAATCAATAAACCGTTAAACGAAATAACCAAAGGAAGTGATATTATATATTATAAACCGTTGAGAATAATAAACCAAAGAGTTTAATGTTAAAACTCCAAGGGATTACAAGCCTAAGGGAATTAATTGCAAACCATTTGAATAATATTATAACATTCAAATATGAACCCCTATATTAATAAACCCAAGGAATTAATATTATAAACCCAAGAGAATAATAAATGAAACAACTAAATAATAAAACCTCAAGGGGTTACAAACCCAAGGGAATAATAATAATCCAAGGGATAATAAGCCCAAGTGATTAATACTAAAAACCATGTGGTTTATATTCCCTTTCATTGATTCCCATTCTCCCTTCACTTGATTCTCATATTGAGACAATATCTCTCATAATCCAACATTTGACTATGTTCGACCATGATCGAATTCATAGAACATTGTTAACCATAATTCACATCATAAACCAAAGGGAATAATAAACCATATGTATCAATACTAAACACCCAAGAGATTTTAAATTTGATGTAATAATATTAAACCTGGAATATATGAACTCTTATTAATAAATCCTAGGGATTGATATTATAAACCCAATGGAATAATAAACCCAAGGGATGAAAACTATAGTTTGAAGGTATATAAACCTTGATATAAGTATTATAAACCCTAAAATAAACATGGTTTAGTGTGGTTGACCTTGGTTGATTTCCATATTGAGATATTTCTCGTCATAATGTGGCATGTCACCATGATTCAAAATGCTTCACTATGATTGATTTTCAAATCAAACGAATATTTGTCACAACGCAACATTGAATCATGGTTAACCATAGTTGATTCTCATATTCAGACAATATTTGTCACAATGCGATGTTGGACCATGCTTGGCCATCACTAAATTTATAAAACATTCATTACCATCACTGATATTTTTTTTTTGACAAAATCGGTTACTGATATAGTATAAAAAACTTCAAGGACTGAGTCCTATTACATTTATTGGAGAAAACAGGATGGTGAGGATACAAAATGGGTGCGCAGACCCTTGATCCTTGTTGCTAGAGAAACAATAACTAAAATGAAAGAGGTAACGGCTATAATATTGCCGGACAAAGGAGCATGCTAGCCAACAAAATTTGCAATTCATTACCATCACTCATATTATAAAACAAAAGAAATAATAAACCATTGGGATTAATAGTATAAATTGAATGGATTATAAACATTAGGGAATAATATTAAAACCAAATAATATGAACCTCTAGATTAATAAACCGAAGATATAGATATTATAAGTTGAAGGGAATAACAAACCCTAGCCGAATCATAATGTACATGAGTTCATTAGCCATTATACAACAAGGAACATTTCCATTACAAACCAATATTAAGTTCAACGAGTAAATATTATAAACCCAAAAAATGGAACACAAATATCAAAAGCCGTTAACAAAAATTGATAGCCATTACAAATCATGGGAATTTATTTTTGTATGAAGCCAATCTTTCTCACAATGGTATGACCAATCATACTTGGCAAGCTTGGATTCTTATCCATTTCCATTTGAATACAGTATTATTGAGAATGCAAAAAAGACACATATGCTAGGAATTCATTGGAATTACAAAAAAAAGAAATCCATTAAAAATTGAATACCATCGATATAAAGATTATAAGATAACAACGAAGCAAAAAATAATTGATTCCACAAACATTGAAACCAAATAATAGAATACAAATAAATCAATAATTATTATGTGTTTACATAAAAAAAATCCCACAAGGACTATGCACTTCAAATTCTTCATCAAAAATCATTTAGTGATTGAAATCTTCTAAAAAAATAGACTACTGAGAAGAGCAACATCGGTTCACATCAATAATGTAATGTTCATGATACTTAATACTTTCGAGCCAACCCCTTCATGTTTTTCTTCTTGATTCACTTAAATGTACAAGCAACAAGTATTTGACATATGCTTTCCTTCGTTCCAACACACATACATGTTCATCAATAAAATAAGGATGGAACCCAAGTTTTTAATCAAATCGGATCCAAATATATGAAACAAAACTTATTGCTTAGGAAATAGAATGAACCACCATGGAATAATGCTAAATATTATTATTCTACACATGTGCAATGCAAGAAAAAGAATATAACAAACTCAAACACAAAGAACAAATGTATGTACGTGTATGTAAATGTCAAATAAAACTAAGGACCACAAACTAATGAAAACAAATAAATAGATCCAATTTTAACATTGATGAAAATAAAAAACACAAAACAAAATAGTAGGCACAATTTAAATGGTTAAATAGAAACAATGGCACATCAAATGATTCACCCATGTCATTATTTCCAAGCATTCAGTATGCCATCTTTAACAAAAGAATACCATAAAAATTAACTAAATGATGACACGAAGGAATAAAAATGATCAATATCATTTCCAACCACTCTGTCAAACCACTAATCTTAGTTGAAGATAAAACCTCAAAATGATATAGACTTTAATCGTTGCATGTTTTTTTTCATTAGTGTAACATATGCACTGTTTTGCAATTTTGCATAATGCTAATAAGAACAAGGTAGTGAAATCCATAAACCATCAATGTATATCACTCTAGATATAACAATTCCTTGAATAATCATTATAAAAGGATCATCATCCCAACTATTAAGAAAATCCTAAAACACAATTTCAAAAGCAACACATCGTTTCTCCGATAAAGATGAAGGCAACAAAATTGTCTCCCTAATCAAATTCATATTAATAACACTAGAAGGCTTTCCATATCCTATAAAATGGATTTCTTCTTGAATAATTTCATCTGACACCATTTTTCCTGCTGATTATGGTGAATACCAAAGTCCCTTCTACCAAGGTTCTGAAGATCTCAAATATCCACATTTTTAGGGGGAACTATTCAAGAGAAAAAAATGTCATTCTTCATAATCTCGATCACCATTTTACTCATGTACAATGGGATCAGCACATTCTTCATTATTTTCATTTTTAGTAGGATTTTCATCAACATGCCACACATTGTAGCTAAAACTATCCAGTTCTTAGTGATTGTTTCTCTTATGATCCCAATATCCAAATAAATGTCATGAAATGGATTATAGAACAACAACCCTGTGCAATAAAATGTTTCAAACTCTTCTAAATCATCATAAGAAATAACCTAGAAACGTGGGCAGAAATGATCAACAACATGGAATTCTCATGTGTTCCATTGCTCATATCTATCCCCAACATCAAAACTGCATGATCTTGTCATTTCAATCAAGCCCAAATGGCCCAGAAAAGGGGGTCATGCATGTTACAACTCCATAAAATTGTTCCCACAAGAAATGTCATTAGGATTTGGTATAATTTTTTAATAAAAAAATTTCCCAACGTTCAAAGGGGAGAGCTTATGACTACAAATAACAAGAGAAAACTTTCACAACATATGGAAACTTCATGGTGTTCAAATGTCACACTCAACAATTGTTTCAATAAGGAAGCTTCAATACACAGACAATTTGGGAGGTTCACATCCACTGCCATAAGAACATCTTGTCAAAACTTCATGGTAAATTTCAAACCATCTTTCTACCTTTGAAGCATATATCGTAATATATTTCAATACTTCATGTTGAGAAAAAAATGGTTGAAAATTAACATTTTCTCACCACATAGTCAAAATATCTTCACTATGAACATTTAAAACATCATCATTCCAAGATGCTTCATATTTTTTTCCCTCTTTTGTCCACATACAAATTTGACTCTACATAAACCTCCAATGGAGCATCGTACCAACATGAAAGTATTCACCCCTTTTTCCCCAAGCATGAATCAACACTACATTTTATGTGTCTGTACACTCGATTGACCAAATTCTCATAATCTTCTTCAATTTTGAAAGAACAAACATGTTTATTATTTAAGATACATGCATCATCATTAACACTTCTATGGATCATCACATTTTTATGATGTATGTCACATGCATTGCTGCTTGAACACTCAAAGGGTTTGGAAAATCCATTCTCTCCACACTGGGAGCTCTAGGAAACCAAGGGAACTTATGGATGTGTGTAGAGCCTATATTTTTCCACTCATATCTAACAAAATAATGCATGAAATCAAGAAAAAAAAAAAAAAAAATTCCAAACCTTTTGCTGAAAATTTTGCACAACATAACAAAAAGGTACGAGAACAAATGTGTACCTAAAATCTTTGGTCCCAAGATATTTATATAGAAAAATCTCATAAAAAAGAACTTTGGTGCATATAATTAGAAACAATATATGGATATAGAATAACATTAGAAACATTTTTCGCATGCTCATTTTCACATCCACATTGGCTATTCAAAGGGATAACACAATGAAAGTTTGGACACTTTGCATGTAACAACCCTTGTTAAAAGTTCATGTAATAAAATTTAATAAAGGAAAAATAAGACAAAAGTTAAGAATTATTCAAAGTTGAATTTTGTGCAAAAATATCCTAGTGGGATTCACTTTATATGTTTATGGCTATGGGAAATTGACAAAGGCAATGGTTAAGGTATTAAAAAGGAAAAAAGGTATTTTGACATATTTATTTATGAAAATAAAGGAAAATAGGAGAAAAGGAAGGTGAAAGGTCATAGGTTTCATGTGAGGAGGAAATTAAAGGCAAATAATGGAAAATGAAGAAAATATAGGCCTCGGTTATAAAAATGCTTATGAGGATCAGTTCATGGATTTTCTTTAGTTCACTTTTTGATCTCTCTCATTATTCTCTCTCTCATTATTCTCTCTCTCACACTCTTGGACACTTAGAGTTTTATAGAGAATTCTAGCTTTGGAACAAGATAAGGAAAAGGAAGCAAAGGAAGCACAAAAAAAGGAAAGGATAAAAAGGATCAAACAATGAAGAGAAGGATCAAGAAACTTCAGCAGGAATACTTTCAGGTAACATATTGCATGTGTGATTTCCTAGCTAGTTTTAACTACATGAATTTGCATGTTGTTATATGGTTCTCTTGATATCAGTGGCATGGTTTTTTTGGGTTACCATAGTGGAATTTTAGCCTAGCCTTTCCTTTTTCGAGATAGCCATGGTGTGACGGGATTCTTTTCTTGGTTTTGAGCTTTGTAATTTTTGGATGGTTTTAGAATATGATGCAGGGCAGGCCTGCAATAACCAGGATCTTCATTAAACCAAAGCCAATATAACTATCGGCATTTATTCGAGCCTCTAACTAGATGCCTAAGATTGTCATAGTAAGGAATCTATCGATGTTGCTCATAAAGCTCATGTAAAATTGTTTTATTTTCCACTTTAATATCTGGTTCTGCCACTGTACACTTCAGCCTCGAAAGCTTTTGGGCCCCCGCATCCCTTCTGGAATATTTAATTTCAATAAACAACGGTGGGGCTGAAAATATCCTTTTATTAGTCACGAATGCCTCATTGCCAAACCCAATAGCCTGCCTAAATACCGGAAACCCCGGAAGACTTCAATTGCTATGGTTGCCATCGTCAAACATTCGAACTCCAACCTTACATATATGTTGAAAAGACCCTCAAGATCACGTGTACGGTGCAAGAAGATAGCCGGCCAATCTAGAGCCATGTGTTGCCAGAACGGTCATCATAGCGAGGCATTTTAATCACGTTGAAAACAGAGGCACCTTGCATAAATCGAATACGTTTCAATCGAAATAGAAAGACAAGCAATTTAAACAAATGTGTAGATTTTTCCTGTGAAGGTTGAGAAGACATACAAAGGATGAACCAATTTCACTGAGTGACTCCTACAGAGGTAACCCAAATGACAACCACAACGCCAATCTTCAATCTTCAATTACGCCTTGTCCCACGTATTGATGCATGAATCGTTCTTAAATTAAAGATTGACCTCACAAGTTAATGATCGATAGCCTTGGAATTACCAATTAATTCTTGACAGTCATTATGTCTCGCACTTCACTTCAAATGCTGTGTTCTCTTCAAAATCTGCAAACCTTTCTTCTACAAAAACTTGTCCAACTACTATGATGCGACGATCTCCAAAATTCTCCTGTCACATTCTAGTACGTGCTCCAACACGCACTCCAACACTTCCTTCAAACTATTCGAACTCTTACTAGAATAAATTAAAATTCCTCTGCCATTAAGATGACAGATCACCTTCCCTATCAGCGGATCTCCACAGTTCCTAGTTCTCAGGTTGGAGGAACGCTCATCTTCGGTTCCGAGGAGTGATACTTCTTTTCTCTTAAAATAATATGACACTTCCTCTGCGCAAACAGAGTATTCCTCTTCCATTAATAAAATGAGCTTCATAGCCACAACAATATGTTATTATAATGAAAAGAATCAAACAAAAATGTTTCAACGCACACAGTAAACATCAAACGGAGATAGGAAGGTGATTCAACTCTTTAATACACAGTCAATTAATTATTGGATGCATGCATACAAGTTAACAAAATACCACCGAATTTTCCAAAATGGCGAGAGGAATTTTCATACTAATACTTATGGCATCGCTCCTCTCTCCCGTGAGAGCTTTAGCTGCCTCTTTATTTATATAGAATAATGGATAGGTCTTGTCAGACCTTATCTCTTACAAAAAGCAGGCTCTACATAACGATTTAAAGCATAAAAGCCTTATTACAGCTTATCTATCTATGATATAGATAGTATCTCTACTCTTATCCCCTTATTTTCTCAACTAATCCCATACATAGAAATCCTATCCCAAATTTTGCTCCTATTTTATTGAAAATAACAATTTAATTTATAAAATATTAAAATTTGTGACACCCCCCTTTTACCACATATTTACAAATGAAAATGGTCTTGATTCTCCTGCATCATACACCCAAACTTCAAATTAATATGATCTCTTGATCATGTGTTCGGATCTGTGTATGCCTAGATCCCATATCTTGTGTTGTAACTTTCCACTTGCCACTGCTTCTTTCTGATGTTCTTCTCCAGGTTTCCACACTTTATGTTGCGTCGCTCCACTGATTAAACCTTCACAATCTCCTGCTGTCTTTCTTTTGTTGCTTTCCTTTTGTTTTATCACTGCTGGCCTCTTCCAGGATTCCTTCATCATCATCCGCCTCATCATTTCAATTTCTTTGTATAACAGATTTTCTCCAGCATCTTCAATAAGACCTTTACTCACAAAACAATTATTAGAATAAGAAATATAAGGCTTCAGTGCCCCCAAGATTTTTTTGCTGCTAGTGTTGTCTTAGCTGCCACCATAAATGTCGCCCCACATGTTGCCCTAGCTGTCACTATGGATGTTGCTGCCTCCCAAACTTATTGTCCCTCTGCAACATTCCTTTGCTTGTCACCTACAATCTCATCTGCAAGTTTTTTCTCCGGTTCATATGTCTCTAGCAAATATTTCAGCATTTCATCAACATGCTGCAAATTAACTCCAACATATACTCCATCTTCCCCTTCGACAATCTTTAGAAATTTTCCATCATCCTCTTGATTGAATTTGGGAATCAAATCAAGTTCTTCAAATACTGTAGCTTCATCTTGTACTACTGTATCAACTCCAAAATTTTCTTCAGGACTCAGCAAATCTTCACTGACTTTCTCCTCAGCTTTCTCTGGAAACACTTGAGTATACTGCTTTGAGTTCTTTTCCGACTCCTCTATCATCACATCAATATGTTGATTTGCATTCACCATCAGACTGTCAGCTAGTCTCACTTTTCTACCATCTTCTGCTTCATGATTGTCATTCATAAAAACTCTCGTCCCTTGCTTCTTCAGCAAATTAACCTGCACATAAGTCCTTTGTCTCTCCAACCCTCTTCTCTGGAGATCTAGTTTTCTATACAAATCAACAACTTCCTTAGGAGTAGAACTTGGAAACTTCACATTATTTCCCAGATCTTCCTTAGTGCTTGACCCATCATCAGCTGGTCCTTCATTCTCTGCATCAATATCCTGATTAGATTCCTTCTTCTGCATCTTCTTCGGAGATCTTGGTATCTCATCATCGATCTGAACAACCTTCAAATTCAATTCTTCTTGGACAAATTCTAAAGCTTGTTCATCTCCCTGTTCTGTACCTGCAAACATGCACAACTCATTAGTTTTTAAATCACAAGACTTTTTAGTTTTCACTGCTTCCTTCATTATTTCACCAATGGAAACCTCCTCTTCCAACTCAGCTGCTTTGAGTTCTTCCCGTCTCAACTGTACATTCATCATCTGCTCAAGCTTCCTCAGTTGCCCTGTCAATTGTAAGCTTATCTGTAAATCTCTTTTCTGTTGTATCCTCTGCTAGTTCACTCTCTTCCTCATCAGCAAACCATGTCTCTAGTCTTTCACGTTTTCCCATAACAACTCCATCAATAGCTCAAGGTGAACTACTATCTCAGCTTTCTCTTTCTCATACTCTTCCTGAGTCAACTATTGTCTTATGCCATTCGCCTTGGCATATTTCTTCTCTTTTCTACTGTGGCCTCTTTCTGAACCTCTGCTCTCTCCTTTATGACTTTCAGTATTCATCTCCTTTGCCATGAGTTCCTCACCTATGAGTTGCATGAAGCCTCTACAACAACAAACTCTCTTGCTGCCACTTACCTGACCAATCCTTCCCTCCAGATCTGGTATTTTGGTAATCATTGATCCTCTGTTTGAACCTTTCGAGCATCCTCTATTGCTCTTGTAGGCTTCTCACATCTACAACTTTATTCAACCTCCGTTGAATCTTTAGGTTCTACCACATTCACTTAGAATCCCTTGCTGGACTCCTTTATCACTACACTCTAGCTGTGATCTACTTCTTCCCGCTGAGATTTCTTCACTATTCCTGTAAATCAAATTATCAAGCATAAAATTTAAACCACAGATAAATAACACGTGTCAGATCACCTTTCAAGATCCTTTTAATCTTGTTTCACTTCCTCAACTGCACTACATCTCTGTGCTTCAACATTCATGAGTTCCAAAAATATAACATTCATTCATCACATGCAATTAACTTAACTTAAAAACTTGAATCTTCAAACAGAACTATTCTAGCTGTAATACCACCTGATGCAAGGCAGGCCTGCAATAACCAGGATCTTCATTAAACCAAGTCCAACATAACTATTGGCATTTATTCAAGCCTCTAACTCGACGCCTAAGATTGTCATAGTAAGGACTCTGTCGCTGCTGCTCATAAAGCTCATGTAAAATTGTTTTATTTTCCACTTTAATCTTTGGTTCTACAAGTGTACACTTCAGCCTCGAAAGCTTTTGGCCCCCCGCATCCCTTTTGGAATATTTAATTTCAATAAACAATGGCGGGGCTGAAAATATCATTTTATTATTCACGAATGCCTCATTGCGAAACTCGATAGCCTGCCTAAATACCGGAATGTTGCACAGACTTCAATTGCTATGGTTGCCATCGTTGAACATTCGAACTCCAACCTTACATATATGTTGGAAAGACCCTCAATATCACGTGTACGGTGCAAGAAGATAGTTAGCCAATGTAGAGCCGTGTGTTTCCAGAACGGTAATCATAGCGGGGCATTTTAATCACGTTGAAAACAAAGGCACCTTGCATAAATCGAATAACTTTTAATCAAAATAGAAAGGCAAGAAATTTAAACAAATGTGTAGATTTTTCCTGTGAAGGTTGACAAGATATACAAAGGATGAACCAATTTCACTGAGTGACTGCAGCAGAGGTAACCCAAATGACAACCACAACGCCAATCTTTAATCTTCAATTGCGCCTTGTCCCACGTATTGATGCATGAATTGTTCTTAAATTAAACATTGACCTCACAAGTTAATGATCGATAGCCTTGGAATTACCAATTAATTCTTGACAGTCATTATGTTTGGCACTTCACTTCAAATGGCGCGTTCTCTTCAAAATCTGCAAACCTTTCTTCTACAAAATCTTGTCTAACTACTATGATGCGATGATCTCCAAAATTCTCGTGTCACGTTCCAAAATGTGCTCCAACACGTGCTCCAGCACTTCCTTCGAACTGTTTGAACTCTTACTAGCATAAATTAAAATTCCTCTGCCATTAAGATGACAGATCGCCTTCCCTATCAGTGGATCTCCACAGTTCCTAGTTCTGAGGTTGGAGGAATGCTCGTCTTCGGTTTTGATGAGTGATACTGTTGTTCTCTTAAAAGAATATCACACTTCCTCTGCACAAACAGAGTATTTCTCTGCCAGTAATATAATAAGATTCATAGGCGCAACAATATGTTATTATAATGAAAAGAACTGAACCAAAAATGTTTCAACACACACACAGTAAACATCAAACGGAGATGGAAGGCGATTCAACTCTTTAATACACAGTCAATTAATTATTGGATGCATGCATACAATTTAACAAAACACCACCAAATTTTCCAAAATGGCGAGAGGAATTTTCATAATAATACTTCTGGCATCGCTCCTCTCTCCCTTGAGAGCTTTAGCTACCTCTTTATTTATATATAATAATGGATAGGTCTTCTCATACCTTATCTCTTACAAAAGTCAGGCTTTACATAACGATTTAAAGCATAAAATCTTTATTACAGCTTATCTATTTATGATATAGATAGTATCTCTACTCTTATCCCCTTATTTTCTCAACTAATCCCATACATAGAAATCCTATCCCAAATTTTGCTCCTATTTTATTGAAAATAACAATTTATTTTATAAAATATTAAAATTTGTGACACACCCCTTTTACCACATATTTACAAATGAAAATGGTCTTGATGCTCCTGCATCAGAATACCATGTAGTGGTCATTTGGGGAAAATTTCCAAAGGTCTACGAATCCCTTGACTAGTTTTGGTGGGATACACAATAAAGCCTAAGGGTGGTGTCTTAGTTTAGGGCCTCATGATCTAGTGTGAATTGCGGTAAATCTTTAAAGACAAGGAGATGGAAAATTCATCAAGGATAATGATAGAGTCTAGAGGCATTCCAAGCTCAGCTTGGTTTTGAGATCTCGGAGCCATTTTTGGTGAGATCATGATTTGGTGAAAGGGGAGGTGATTGATCCTCTAGATACCCTAGTTTTTTTTTTGGATTGGTTTATCCATGAGATCCCAAACTCATGCTTGGAATATGGATTGGGGGTGACTAAGTGAAAGAAATATTTTTTTCAACCATTTCTATCAGCGTTTGCTACTGGAAGTCCGAGACCTGGTCAGCTCTTGCCTATGATTAATAAAAGCTAAGTTATCTTGATTTTGTACTTGTTACTATGTAACATTAATGGATTTGATGTCTTTTTTATTTACATGGTTTAATGTTATTTATAAAAATGGATATATGGATGGTTATGGTTAAGGATATTTCATGTATCTACTTGAATTGAAAGGATAGTGGATGAAAGACCAAATTGATGCAAAAAAAGTTAAGGGAAGATGGTAGTGGTACTTCTTTTCAAGTCCCATATGAGTTATTAGTTATTTATGCTTTGTCTTGTGTTAATTTCCTATAGATTGCATTGATGCCAACTATTTTACTGAATGTAAGTGCCAATGGGGGATGGCCAGGCATAGTCCTTGAGCTAGTTTTGGCTTGCAAGTCTTGTTGTCATGTAAATTATGGATTCTGAAAGCTATAGGGGTTTCTAGGCAGTGAACTATATTATGGGCATGAAAGTGGCACAAATACCAAATTGGCAGGCACAAGTATGAGAATAAAAATCCCCAAGCATGTGCATTCCTTCTTATATTAGCGACTCAAGCCTCCCAGATACACCCGTGTCCATATCAAGGGAGCTTCCAGGAGTTTAATGCTCTAAAACTCAATGGGACCTAAGGAGTGGTTATGGGGATGACTCGTAAGAATGCTAGGATTCCTGTAGTAGGTATAAAAGGTTTGTGTTGTGGGTTGCCATGCATTCCACTTCCTTAACTGACACATAGGGAGTCAAACAAAATCATAGTAACTTCTCGACACATGTTTGCCCTAGTTGGTCGATTACTTGGGTAGATGTGGGAAGAGGGTATTATAGAGTTGTATGGGAGTTAGGTTCACCCCTATGATTGGATGCATTGTGTGTTGGTCATGCATTCATGTCAGTCGCATATGTGATTGTTTTGTTGTAAGACCATGTGCTTGTTGTACTTTTATGGTATGGGTTATGGTTGTAGTAAGGTCAACATGGGAAGTTGATGGTGTTATTTTGGAGTGTGTCATCATGAGTGTATACTTGATTATGGATTTTTTATGCACATTAGTATTCACATGTTGTCAAGTGTATAGCGATTTGGTGTTTTTTGTCATGCATGAGGTCATGATATGTGTAGTTGATATGGTCATGCATTAATGGTTGGACTCTAGCTACAGTGATGGTTATATGGTTATATGATTATGCCTTATATTTATATATGTTGTCATGATTATTTTTTCATGTATCATGTTGATTTTTTGATATTGCAGACAGAATATCCTCCTTGAATGAAGCTAAGCTACGTTGGTTTATTGTGACTTGGTTTAGATGACATGAAATACCTTGCAGGACAAATATCAAACATGACTAGCAAGATGGTAAACTATAGTTCTCGAGACTCTCCCCATAGATCATATGAGCAATTTAGTGTTCATAATCCTTTCGATGTAGCAGAAACTTTAAGAAAGGTCATGCATGAGGTCATGATGGTTATGTTAGGTCCCTATAATACTAGTGTATTTCCTCATTGTTATTTTTAGTGTAGCCCCCTTATTGTTATTGTTGTGCCCATGTAGTCCCCATATTGTGATTATTTAGCCCCATAGAATAGTATTATTGTTATTTTCATGCCCTTAAATTATTATCATTATGTCAAATCTGATTATATTGTGACCCCTTAGTGTTGGGTTGTGTGATATGCTTTCCACGACTAGCTACCCTAGTTAACGAGGGGGTTAAGGGTAGTGGAGCCACCCTCTCTTTGCTCCGATTGTGGAGCGGGGGCGTCACAAGGGGGGCAGCAACCCCCCCTGTCGAGTGTTTTGAGGGGGTGGGTAGCCCCCCTCTACGGGGTCCGGGGCGGCACCCCATGGAATTTTTTTTAGGCCATATATTAGGTTAGGTGGACCTACCTATGGTTTTGTGCATGGTTTTCACACATGGTCTTGGATGCGGTGGTTTTCTGTCGATGGTATTGGATGCTTCGGTATGTATATATATGTATTGTAACATTGAAAGGAACATAATGAAAAATCAAGTTGGTAGTCATGATTTGGGGATCCAAGGGAAAATCTCTGTCTATATGTGTTTTATGTGTTATGCTCTCACATTATTTATTTTCTATACTTAGAATTTTTATGCAGGTAATTTTTGTACAAGGATAAAACTTACACTTAGACTCCTATACATAGAAAGGAGGTTTTGTCATTTGAATCATCCAAAAAAATTTTGATTTGTTTATTGTAGAGGAGGTTTCCCCCTTGAAGAAGCTAATTTTGAGGTTGTCGATCTATAACTTCTTCTATTTTGTGAGCTAGTTCCATAACATTTGGTACTAGAGCTTTGGATTCTAGCATTTCGCTTCTTCAAATAGGTCATCTTGTAATTCAGCTATAACATTTTTTCTATGAGATGTGAGAAGCTAAAAATTTTACCACATTGGTACAAAATCTCACAGGAATTTTTCTAAAGATTTCAGATATTGGTTCGTTGTATTTTCAAATATATGCTCTAAGGAATTTAGGGTATTTGCGGGCTCTTGAATTTTGTCTCAAATAGGTGACCTATGGAAAATCATCATAGCCTTGTTTCTAAGAGGCTTTAGAAGTAGAAATTTTTACCACATGGAGCCGACATCTCAAATACATTTGTGTAAAAATTTCAAATCTTGGCTCGGTATATTTTTTGAGATATGATGTGAGGAGGTTAGGGTTTCTGCGGGCTCCATAATTCTATGTCACACAGTTGAATTAGGAAAAATAGTAATAACGTTTATTTCAGAAATTATATTTTAATTCTATAAAAAGGGAATAAATTTGAATTTACTATAGTTTTTTCTATAGAATCTTCATGGATGAAGGTTGAAACGGTGTTATGTGGAATCCAATACAACTTTTCTCTACTCAACTAGTCCATAATCAGGTCATTATTGTAGATTTGGCATAACTCTTTCTTGAAGAATCTAATCCTGTTACGACTTGTGGAATTCGAAGAAGAACTCAGAGAGCTACTACACGAAGAAATTTCTGAACTCGAAGATCCGAAATTGTAGAGTTACAATCATTTCAAGGTCGACGTCCTAAAAGATATAAAAGGGTGTGTATTCTTTTTTAAATTTGTGTAAATTTTGTTTGATAAATTAGTTTGAAGTGATTCAAATGTCATAGTGAATTATAATTATCATTAATTGATGCCCCAAAGAAAAAAATTGAAACACCTAGTAAGAAACTTGAAATATATACTATGACACATGAATAAGAGGAACAAATGCAACATGATATATCAAAATTACAAGACCAAGTGCAACAAATTTCTCTGTCGCAAAAAGTAAAAAAATCTAAGATGGATGGCTTGAAAAAAGAAATCGAAGGTTTGAAGGAAGGTTTGACAAAGTTGCTACAAGAAATGATTCCTAATGGCGAAAAGGTAGTGGAAGAAACTCATGATGAGAACAAAAGAAATGTTAATCACAATTTCATAGAATCTAATGTTTGATTGAAGACCCACCATATTCCAAAGATTGATATCTAGAAGTTCGATGACAAGGATCCCATAACATGGATACTACAAATAGAGCAACATTCTGATCTCCATAATGTGAAGAACACACAAAATATAAGCATTGCAACTTTGTATTTAGAACCCAATTAGTTTTTATAATATCGATGGCTTTGTTGTTGTAAACAAATTATCACTTGGTAAATTTTAACCCAGGAAATGATAGCAGATTATGAGGACACAAGGAGAAACACCTTCTTTAGCGAATTGATAAATCTCGAACAAAAGTGTTCAATGGTGGAGCACATTGACGACTTACACAAATTGAATATTAAATGATATTCTACAGGAGAATAGGATTAATGTCTTCATACGGACTTTAAAGGATAACATCCATCATGAGGTTCACTTTTGGGAAATTGGTTCATTGGAGAAGGCATTTAGGTTGGCAAGAAAAATTGAAAGCGCAATAATGGAAACAAGGAAGCCTACCACTCACAAATATAAATAAGGAATTGTTGTGCTCCTAGCCTTCCGCAACATACAAGGTTGACACCACAAAAATTGGAAGAAATAAGAGAAAAAGGGCTTTGTTACGGTTTTGGTAGAAAATACACCAAAGGTCGTAAGTGTGCTGAGAAGAAATTGATTTACATAAATTGTGAAGAGGAGGAAGAAAAGGACGAGGAAACATTAAAATAAGAGGATATATACCATGAACTAACACTAGAGAAAGAATAAAGGAATCTTAGCTTATGTTATAATAAAATGGAAGGAATTAGCACTCCTCAAACACTCAAGATAGAAGGACATATCAGGAAGGTAAAGGTAATAGTGTTGATTGATTCAAGTAGTACTCGTAATTTTATTCATTGTAAGATAGCCAAGGAATTGAATTTATTGCTATATCCAACACCACAGTGTCAATTGATGGTTGCAAAAGGAATAACAATAAATTTCTCTAGAGAGTGCCATAATATTAAGATATCAATGGGATAATATGTATTGAATAATCCAATTCTTCCATTCCAATGGATGGCGTTGATGTTGTACTAGGATTCCAATGGTTACAATCTTTGGGTAGGATAACTTTTAATTTTCAAGAAAGTTTCTTAATTTTTTTTAGGGAAGGAAATGAATTTGAATTAATGGGTATCGTAGGGAAACTAGGGAATTTAATCATCTATAATGGCATGACAAAGCTTCTAAATAAAGAACAATGAGGCATAATTGCACAATTATGTTCACTACAAGTTCAAACATTGAAATCATCTATTTCTCTAGAAATCCAAAAAGTATTAGAAAATCATTCTATGTTTTATGCAATGGAAGATCACATCAAGCATCAAAAATGAATTCTCGAACTCTTAAAGGATAACCTAACTTTGGCACATAATAGAATTAAACAATAGGCAAATCAACATCGCAATGAAAGAAGTTTTGATGTAGGTGAATAGCTATTTTTTCAACTAGAACCATATAAAAAAATGTCCCTGAAGAAAGCTAAGAAGGATAATAAATTATCACCAAACTATTATGGTCTTTACAAGGTGTTGAAAAATTGGTATGATGGCTTACAAATTGGAGCTTCTTGCATCTTCCTAATTGCACACAGTTTTACATGTTTCATGCTTAAAGAGGGTTATAGGTGACAAGCTCCCAATTCAACCAATATTGCCAGAACTTGATGACGAAGGAAAATTCATATTGGAACATGAATGAGTCATGGAGAGAAGAACTCAACAACTCCAGATTCGATCAATTTCAGAGTATCTCATCAAGTGGAAGAACTTACCCACTGAAGCTTCCACATGAGAGGATCAAAATTGTATACAGAAGCATCCAGAAATACTCAAATGTTGAGGAAAACAATTTTTTCAAGGAGAGTGGAATGTTATCTCCATATAATACTAGTGTATTCCGTCATTGTTATTGTCATTGTATGCACCTTATTTTTATTTTTGTGCCCATGTAGTCCCCATATTTTTATTGTTGTACCCCATAGAAGCCCACTATTATTATATTTGTGCCCTTACATTACTATTATTATGTCACCTCTAATTATACTGTCACCCATTCGACTCCTATATAGAAATTAGGTCTTTTCATTTTAATCATACAAGAATTGTTGATTTACGTAATGTAAATGAGGTTGACCCCTCGAAGAGGCTAATTTTGAATTGGTTGATCTATATATTCTACTATTTTGTGAGTAGGTTGCATAGCAACTAGAATGATGTTTGTATGCTTATATCCTTATGTGTGATATTTATATATGTCATCATGATTATCTTATACATGTATGACACTAATTTGTTGGTCTTTCATACAAGGTATCCTTCCTAAATTATGCTAAGGGACATTGATTCATTATGACTTGGTTTAGCTGACATGATCTACCTTTCAGGAAGAATATCAAAGATGAATAGCAAGATGGTAAAATATAGTTCGTGAGACTCTCCCTATGTATTAGATGAGCAGTGTGCTTTTGGGAATCTTTCCGACTTAGAAGACAATTTAATAAGCTTGAAGGCAGAAATAAGTAGTTGTATCACAGACAATGAAAAAATCATATAGCCACAGCGGAAACAAGAAAAGGTAAATGTAGTGGTAATTTAGAGTTTGACAAAATTACAGCAATAGGGACCACTTAGGATTAGTCATGGGTAGGAGGACATAAATAATGGGGAATATGGAAATATATCTCCTAGTGGGTATAGGTGAGATAGAGAGCACAAAATTAGAGGTGGAATATCATTGGACACACGTGACAGCCAAAGGACTGGTATGTATGGGAATCATTATGGTTCCTCTTCTAGGATACATTACCATATTCATCACTATTACCATCGTTATAGGAAGGGTGAGTAGTTTCCTAAGGATTTTAAGAATTTCAGGATGCCTGTTCTGAATGAAAAGATGAAGCAATCAGAAGATGTTGAGGCATGGATTCTTGGGTTGAAGAGATTCTTTTAGTTGCATAGCTATACAGATAACATGGAAGCATAGATAGGCACTTTTTGTCTGAAAGGGAAAGCATATATTTGGTTGGAGGATGTGAAGAATATTAAAGGTATTCAAGAGGATGAGTTGACTTGGAATGAGTTTGAGGTGCTCTTCAAGAATAAGTATTTGTTAGAAAGGTACTATGATGACAAATCTAAGGAGTTTTATGAATCAGAAATGGGTTCCATGATATAGGATGATTATACTAGTGATTCGCTGGAGCTGTTGAGATATGTGACTTACCTCAAGGAGGAGAAAGCTAAGGTTCATAGATTCATCATTGGATTGCGAGTAGCATAGAGAGACCATATTGAGTTCGATGAACCTAGATCATTGGAGGAGGCCATCCAAAATTTGAAACATTGTTATGAGAAGTAGAAGCGCAAATTTGAGCCTAAGCATGACTTAAAAAGACATGAGAAAGATAAAGGAAAATGGCCACCAAAGGAGGGAAGACCTGAAGATGGAGGTGAGAAAGGAAATGTTGTCCCTTGCAAGTAGTTCAATGCAGTTGAGAAGGGACATGGACAGAAGTAGACTAGAGGAAATGGTAGAGCACCATTGCAGTGTTGTATATGTGGCAAGGATCATCATAAGAGGGACTGTTCCGAGTATCAAGGTGGTAGACCACATACCTATAGTGCTGAGGAGGCACAGTTGGGGATGTGGGTCATAGAGTTCTTCAAATTTATGCAATCGTGGACAACAAGTAGACAAATCATCAAGAACCTATCATTGAGATGGATGATAAGCTTTGTGATCAAGTTGTTTCTATTTTTATTGATCCTAGATCAATTATAGTTATATTAATCTTGACGTGATGGATAAGTGTGTTTTGAGAAAAGAAGTGCATGTAGAATATTGGTTGGTATAGTTGGTTATAGGTACATAAAAGAGAGTTCACAATTGGGTGAGAGCTTGTGCATTTGATTTAAATGGTATGCCTACAGTAGGAAATTTGAATGTACTACCATTCGGATCATATAGCATGCTTTTGGGTATGGATTGGTTGTATGTTCGTAGGACCAAAGTGGATTTCCTTGACAAGGCCATTAGTACCTGGATGATAATGGAGAAAATAGATTTTTGGAGTCAAGGAAGAAGCTTACATCAGTGAGGATGGTTACCTCTATGCATACCATGCATAGTTGTAGAAAAGGTTGTGTGATGTTTGGAGTGCATATATCTAGTGGTAATGGTAAAGATGTTGAGGATGCAGAAATATTCCCGAGAGAGTGTGCATTGTAATGATATCAGGTTGTGCTTCTAGAAGAGATTCCAGAGTTACCTCTTAAGAGGGAAGTATATTTCTCTATTTAGTTGGTGCGAGGTGTAGCACCAAACATCAAAGGCACCTTACAAGATGAGTACCCTAGAGATAATAGAGTTGAAATTGTAGTTAAAGGAGATGCTTAACAATGGATAATCTACGCCAAGTGTATCATCTTGGGGTGTACGAGTGTTGTTCGTAAAATATAAATATGGTACTCTCAGATTATGCATTGACTACAAGATGTTGAACAAGGTGAGATTATGCATTGACTACAAGATGTTGAACAAGGTGACGATCAAGAACAGGTAACCATTATTGATGATTGATAATTTGTTTGATCAATTCAAAGGAGTAGAACTGTTCTCTAAGATCAACTTGAGATCATGATACCATCATGTACGCATCAAGGAAGAGGATATCTACAACATGTCCTTTAATACTAGGTATGGGCATTATGAGTTTGTTGTAATTCCACTCAATTTGACTAATGCCCGAAATATATTTATATGCTTGATGAATAGTGTGTTGCATCCTTATTTGGACAAGTTTGTTATTGTATTCATTGATGACAACTTCATATACTCCAATAATGAAGAACAAAATGTTGAGCATTTAGAAGCATTGTTGATATTTCTAGCAAAGCATCAGTTTTATACCAAGCTTAGCTAGTGCAACTTCTTTCAAACAGAGGTGCATTACATAGGAAATGTTGTTTCCAAGGAAGGCATAAGACTAGATCCATAAAATATAGGTGCCATCATGGAGTGGACAAATCCTAAGAATTTGGATGTGGTGAGATCATTCATGAGGTTGCAAGATTACTACATGAGTTTCATCATGAACTTCTCATGCATTGCATATCCTATGACGTCCTTGGAGAGGAAAGGCAATAAGTTCGAGTGGACAAGAGAATGTGCACATAGTTTTGGTCATTTACAACAATTTTTGACCAATGCTCCAGTCCTTAAAATTGCAGATCCAGATGAAGATTCTGTAGTGTGTACAAATGCATGTAAAAGAGGACTTGGTAGGGTCCTTATGCAGGAGGGACACATGGTGTGCTACTAGTTTGGGAAGTTGAATGAGCATGACCATAACTACATGAATCATGATCTTAAGTTGGAAGTAATTATTCAGGCATTGAAGATGTGGAGCATTATCTTCTTGGGAGAAGCTTTATGTTGATGAGGAATCACAATGTGTTGAAATACTTTTTTAAGTAGCTATATTAATTGGTATTGATGAACAGTCTAGACTTCAACTATTCAAATGTGATCTATCTGGTCATTTTGTTGGTTATATGGTATCAAAATATTCTCTCAAACATTTTATATAGTAGGGTCTATATATATATTGAGTAGACTTTTGAGAATGGTAGATGGGTCTCTTTGTTAGAAGGGGTCGTTAAGACCTATTACAGTACATGTAGAATGAGAGTTGAGACTTGCCCAATTATGGATATGAATGTTTTCATTATCACTATCATTTCTTTTACTTAGATATTTGAATTTTCTAATTATGCTACAGATTATTTTATATTTTAGAAATGTATGAGTAATTAAAATGAGTTTATTTATGTTATAAATACATGTATATACATTATTGAGAATATAGAGGAGAAACATTACACATTGAACATGCAGGAAATCTTACATGGGAGGGTTTGGGGTTTTATTTATTTTGTATGTTCATACCATATTGTGGAAGTTTTTTGCAAACAAAAGGCTTTCTACTATCTTCCTTAGGATTTTTTCTCCCTAATACGTCATCGCTACCCGTTGTTGTGGGTGCTTTCAGTGAATGTCCACACGTTTCTTGAACCTTCACTTTGCATGTTACCTCTAGGACTTGCAATCAAGGAATTGTATTGAACTGAAATATTTGGAAGCTCAAACTCACTTTAAATCATTTCTTGAACCCTCCATTTATTTACTGAGAAAAAAATTGATGTAGCACTTGCATTCATTTCATTTGTCATCATCTGATTACGTTATTATTGTGGTAAGGGAAAGGTGGTTTTCCCAACAACTTTATGCTTGTTGGTAGAGCTCTTATTGACTTCAACCTTGTGATTGTCAATAATACCTTTGTTAGTAACTACTTTGTTAATGATTACTCTACTAGTGGCTCCTTAATGATCAACTCTCTTTAAAAGAAGGCATATGTTAATATCTTCTCTTGTCAATGACGAAGAGGTGTGGACATTCATTCAAATATTACAACAAGATTCCAGTGAATATGCCACTTTTATCTGGAAAAATGATTCACTATGGGAGAAGGATCACTTAATCTAGGTAAGAATTCCAAACTCAATGAAATTTTTTTTTTGGAATTGCACATCTCTCACATAAGAGGGAACTCAATATTTTTGTAAACTTACCATAGTGTGAAGAAGTAATTGGATGTAATTAAATTTGATGTTGAGAAGTTTTTGGTGGAATGTTGGGCTTACCAATAAAATAAAATCAAGGAAATTGAAACTGGAGGTCTTTCACAAGTGTTAGCCACTCGAAGTTAGTGTTGGGAGGAGGTCCCAATGGATCTTAGTGGGATCAGGAGCAGAATGTGTGGAAGTAGTGACACATCTCTCCAAAGTTTGTAATGGAACTCACTCTGGTATTCTCGTCGCATTCAGCTTGAACTTTTGAATGTGAAATTGGAAGAACATTGACATTTGTTTTATGAGAGATACGACATGACAAACCCCAAATTTCACTTTTCTATGTGCGTCGAAAGATGTCCTAGTTTTAAGCATTTTATTTATATTGTATTAAAGTTTCAGATATTTCTTCATAACTATCCTTTTTTAATTGGTTTTTGCTAGGATATAGGATTTCAAACAAAAAGATGATCACCAATCTCAGAGGTTGTGGTTTAAAAATTTTCACTGTGATTCAATGTGAGCATGACGCAACATTTGAAGTTGAGCTTCTTGAGTTATTATGATATTATTTCGATGTTGTTTAGTTTTTATTTTTGGGTTTTTCCAGGATGGAAGACTTGGGGAAAATTACAATTTTCTCAAATTTTCTGACAAAGAAAGTTTCCTATAGGTTTCAACAATAATTTACCTCAAGATACTAAGCAAAAGGAATTGAGATCATTTCTAAAAATGTTCAATTCACAGGTCTATATTATACTCTATTGCTTGTGAAATTTTATGGGAATTTCGTAGTATTATTGGTTGCAAATTATTTGGAGTTTCGATCTTGTTTGCATCTAGACATTGGAGATATTTTTTTATTTATGTAAATGGGAGGTCAATACCTTATTTCGAGCCACTAAATATCTCCAAGACTTGAATAACATGTTGGTTTCTGTCAAAAACCTGCCTTAATTATAGTTTATACTTTTCACTTGTTCTCCAGCCAACTGACCATTTAGGGTTATACTTTTCACTTTTCAATCAATCATTTAGGGTTTTCTTTGGTTGGATGCACAATGCAGGTCCCCATGCTCTAGAAGAGTGGAACTTACAAATCGATAATTCGTGATGCATTATTGAGACTGACTAAGAGTTATGAATAAAATTGAATCTCAGATTCCTGTTAGCCAACCCTCTTTCATTCTTAGCCCTGACCTGGTTTAAAAAAATAATATATATTTCTTTGTTGTGAGTCTAGTATATATTGATCTGACTTGATTACTATGTATATTGACCTGACTTTGAGCCATTCATTGACCTGAATTTCAGGGCTTCATTGACTTGACTCTGAGCCTAAGAATTATCAAATCCACATGTATCTTGGTTCTCAAAATAATCTAGAATTTATCTGAACTTTGTGGATTTGGGGTGGGCTATAGGGCCAGTACAAAATCTCTTTCTCTTGATAACTATCCAACTCCACGTACCTAGAATTGTATTTCAATGTTCATATATTTTTCTTGATTATCTTCATCCACATTCCTCTACTACTTCTATAGAAGTTCCTTTGCACCTGTCTATATAATTTCTAGTTTATTAATTTGGTGGAGTTTTAACATTTTCAGAGTTTTAAAGTCTATTTGAACTATCGCTTCTCTACCTTATATAATAAGTGGTCATATAGACTCTATCTTCCTAGACCCCAAGCTAAATAGTATCATCCAAAATACTAATAAGTAGTCATATAGACTCTATCTTCCTAGACCCCAAGCTAAATATTATCATCCAAAATACTAACTGCATTTGCTAGATTTTGACTCTAAGTTTATGTATTTTGAATGTGGTACCAATCCTCATTTAGGGCCACTTCCTCTTGTTCTAATAAATTGCGTCATCACATTCTTCAAGGATTTTATGTACTATTGAGGTGAATTTTGGAGATGTTTAGAATGTCTATTGTTCATATATAATGTATGTTTAAATAACCACTTCTTATAATATCCAATATTAGATTTGTCTTGGATAGAATAACTTAAACCCTATGACGGATTCAATAGGTCATTCGTTTAATGGTTTTTAGCGAGGTTACTATATGATTAGATTTATGAAATAAATCTATAACTATGGGCATGTTCTTTTATTTCGGGAAAGCAGGTTTGTGAGATGTAGAAGTATGTAAAAATGGGAGCATCGAAGAGAACAACGGGTCTAGTTATGGCATGGATAGAACCTTATGTCACTCAATCTCCTCAATCTCAGATAGTGAATGTTGGAACAAAGAAGGGATATTGCAGGCAACAATGAGCACTCGAATAGGCCATTTCCTTAAAATGTCTATGGAGCACGGAGTCATCATTCGATGAACCATAATTCAATGAGGATTTGTTCCAGTACTATCCCTAGTTCTACTTTTTCTCATCTGCCTCCCTCCTCCCCTTAATCCTCATTTCTTAGAAGGTTTCAATGGAACAACGCGCCATCATATGCCAATATAATTTTATCAAGGAACCTTTTTGAGAAGGAACTTGGCATCTATGAAAATATTCTAAAAACAAAACCTACCCATGTCGATGCTTACGTTGGAAGGAAAATTTGTCTCCAAATCCAAGGTCTCATTCGTAAGGCATTTGAATTCATTAGATAAGCTATTGCATTCGATTCCTAGAGTGATTGTGCTCTCATGCACCATGGATTTTTGTACAAGGATGAAGGGAACTTTCTAGATCAAGAACAAGTTTGTTTCTCACATCTGACACTTTGAATTTTTTTTCTTTTTTCTTTTCTGTACTTATTTTTTGTTACTTATTTTTTCAAGATTTTGTATAGTAGTAGTTGTTTAATAATGGATTATGAAACTGAATTCATTTCAATATTACTGGGATGACCAAAGTATATCTACAAAATAAATGGCATCAATATAGAAATGTCCAAAGTATATCTACAAAATAAATGGCATCAATATAGAAATGTGGAAATTACATGATCTATGTTTGAACTAAAGAAACAAAAAAACATGATCAATCCATATGACACAATTTTTTGGATGGAATAGTTGGACCTAACCAATGTCAATTTGTCAAACTATTATTGTTAATGTACCAAGCCATTTTAAATAATCCTTGCATGTTATGATGTGAATAAATGTTTATGACATTGATTGAATACCATGGCGTGGACATATACTAACTCGTGGGGTGATGCTTGTACACATAAATGCTACAAAGAAATATGAAACATAACTGATAGGAGTATGAACTTGTTTCCATTCCTTCAAATAGGAACTCTGGAGTCTTTGAGATAGCATACTGATAATATTCACAAGTTGGGTTATTTCAAAAAAAAAATATTTCTGGTAAATCATCAATACTCTTGAGAATTGCCCAAATAAATGGCATTGTTTCATGGGTAAAGATATACCATCTTTAACCATAACATCCAAATGGATTGATTTTCCTGAAATTTTATCATCTTTATTCATTTATTAAATGTGGCATTCACGTTAAGATAAATTTTATGTAATCTAGATTATTATATGCTTTTCAAAAGGCTACAATGCAAAATAAAAACATGCATATTTGGCTTTTCCTACTTATATGTGTCAATGACTACAAAATGTATCAATACAGAAGAAACTTCGACAAATGGACTTACAATAGAGGAATGATAAACAGCCTAGAAGACTTCTTATTTAATGGAATTTATGCCATGGAATTATTAATGAAGGTAGTAAACAATTAAAACATGGTTTGGAATTATGAATAACATATAAAGCTTAGAATTCATTTCCTTTTATCCATTGAAAAACATATAAATCTTAGAATTCATTCTTCTTATTTGATCAAATTGTTCAATATTTCCCATCCAAAATACTTGTAGGGTGGAATTTTGGTCCTTACAATGATTTCGCATTTTTGTCTACATAGATATCTAAAGGCTAAAATCTAACATTATTTTCCATCCAAAATCTTTAGGACATATTTTTAGATTCCAGTCCTAGAAATATATATGTAACATAATAATCTATTCATTGGAGCATTATTGAATATTTATCATGTTATTTAATACCTCTGGAGAAATCTTGAAAGTTGGATATTCATGTAAGAGATGATTGAGGCCCCGGGAAAAATAATATTTCCCCAATAGTGAGTTTCACCCAGCAAGTGAATTGCTTGTTTGACATCTCTTGATTTGAAATGGATGGAAAATATCAGCTCCTCCGAACTTTGTTAAAAAATAATTTTTTGCACACTTTGAAGTCGACAACCAACGTGAAGTTTAAGGGCCAAAATGCCTCACAAAAGTGACCCAAATAAATTTAATGTTTGAGATTATAAGGTAGATCTTGGTAATACATTATGATGCTTAATGTGAACAACTAAGAGAGACAAAAGAGAATCAAAGAATGGGAAAAGTAGGGTAGTGGCAAAGAACTCATGGCTCAAAGATGCAATCTACTTGAATATCAAATGTCAAAGGAGAGGTTGACCCTATCCAGATATAAGCAGATACTTCCCATCAACAAAAACCTTTTACAATTATCTCTAGTGAGTAAGAAAATAAAATATCTCTATTTAAAGTGCATAGCTAACCATTTGTAATTATTTCCTAATGAAGAATCAAATCCGATCGAATTTTGGTTTTCCCATTTGCGCTTCCTACATTGAATTTTTTTCGTAGTTTATCATCGATTTAATCTTTCTATGTATATGGCATGTTTAATTTCTTGAATTTTCTACTCTGGTTAGGAATGCAAGCATCACCAGTTCATTCCAAAACATGACTGCACTGATATCCTTATATTGGTACTTGTATTTTTTTGCTAATACACCTACCACATTTCTAAGGATCTATTTACTTGAGTGGTGATTATTTTATGTGCAACTACATTGATAATAGAGTTATAAATTTGTAAGTCTTTGTTCAATTCATCGATGATCCATAACTCTATGATTAGTCTACGAGATCACTGATTTCACCTACAGTGTTGTTGTGGACCCTATAGAGAGATCAGTCCCATGCTCTCTTGGGTTTGTTGAGTCACGGGGAACCATTGATTGGTAGCCAATACAAAATTCATGGAATTCATTCTCCTTCCCTGATTCAGTTTATGAGACATATTAGAAAACCGTACATTTTCCCTTAAAGGAAAATTGTTGTTAATATGTACAACCATTGCTTAAGGCTTTCTAGATAGGAATCTAGTGCATATGATTAATGCCTCTTGTAATTGAGAGATTGAATGTTTGAACAAAGTGATGTATCTCGACTAGATGGTGATTTGTCTTATCCGAATCAGCACACATAGTTGAATATATGGAGATGCTACGTTTCCTTTTTGGGTTTTGAATTTGAGGCCGTTACTAAAATGTTTTCTTGTATATGTTTAAGTATAATTATAAATGAATCACTAATTTCCTAAACATGCATATATATATGGTTCACTTGTATTCTAAATGAGGAGTTGTACATTCACACCTAAAAACACTGTGTGTGTTATGCAAGCTAACATATACAAATGTTAAGATAGTTCATTGTTCAACGAGTGTTGAAATAACTCAAAATATATCAGTTTTATGGACAACTATGCGATGTAAATGAGCATGGAAACATAACATTAAAGTCATCATTTTCATATATAAGAATGGCAATGTTTGACCAATTTTATGGGATTTTGGATCACTGGGGGACATGTGAAAGAACCTCC
>APFE030165256.1:0-12974 GCA_000404065.3 Pinus taeda | reverse complement strand
TGAGGCCATTATCCCAAATTCCCCACCTATCATTCTAAATCCTCGTATCTCGCCTAGCCCTGAACTTTCACCTTCCTCACCCTCGAGTGCCGAAATGCAGAGCGTTCACGATTTTGTGACATCATTTTTTTCAAATGAGGCATCTGCTCCACAAGAACCAGCTTCCGATATATCTAAAGTAGACACCCAAGACGATATAAGACATGTGGCTGTTACACAAGAACCAGCCACTGAACCAACAGGTGCCACACAAGAACCACCTGTTGGAGAACAAAAAGAAGATGACCGAGATGTGGCCGTTACACAAGAACTAGCCACTGACCCAACAGGTGATACACAAGAACCACATGTTGTGGACGCAAATGATGAAGTTGATGTCGAACAACAATTCTCCCCTCCATTGGAACCTGCAACTACATAAGCCTCGGTTACTTTAGCCTCCCTGCAGGAAGAAAATGAGTTTTTGAAATCAGAAATTAAGGCTTATTAGCAAGAGTTAACAATGGCTAGGGAAACCTATGAAAAGGAACTCAATCTGTACATGTTAGCTCAGGTAGCATCTACAGCTGAAAAGAGTGAAAAAAAGGATCAATACAGGGAATACATGTGCAGTGAATGTGGTGATCTCTATACTCGAGCAGGTTATAAGATAGTTGAAGTTCCATTGCCTGGAGCCAGTCCAGTACCTTCTTCTGTTATAGTCAGAAAAGAACACCCTGTTGTTACACAAGAACCAGCAGGGTCTTCAAGAATCTTAGAGGAAGAAACAAAACCACCCCGGCCTACCCAAGTTGTTACAGAACAGAAACCAGTACCAAAGTCTTTTACAACTATGTATACACAGACTGAACCTTCCTGTGTCAGCAATGCTCATGCACAGACCTCCAGTTTTTAAGAACTAAGTGACACATGGAAGACAGAATATGAGCTCTCACAAGGAAAGGCATTTCAACAACAGAAGTCATTATGGCTCAACTATGCATACAGAAATTGGGAAGTGCTTGAACAGTCTCGTGCACAACATAAGGAGAATAAGAAATTAAAAGCTAGACTGTCCCTCATCTTTGACTTGGTCCAGCGGTTACTCGCTACAAGGAAGCCCTCTTTTAACTATTCTGTATTTTTGAGAGAACGCTTAGCGTTCCTCCAATTAAAAGAAATCAAGGATGGAAGACCCCACCAGGTCTCTACACCACAACAATTTATTGAGACCTTTGGAGAAGCACCAAATAGTGACCAGAACTTGCTGTGTGAACTCTATCTTCACAATGAGGCTATGCCTGAAGAGAGAAAGATTAGCTTACTTCCTCTTGTTGGCGATATCCAATTAAGAGCCTTTATTTCCTTCCTGGCCAATTAGCTTACTTGGCAGAATGCTTTTATGTCTGCAGCACACAATGAGGAGAATTGTCTTCTCTGGATTCGTTCCGAACCACAAAATGCAGCTATCTTCATTGCAGAACATCAACGAATCTTACGAGAACCAGGGATGACTGATCATATCAGGAAACTGCAAGCAACAGCCTTGGAAGACTGCCAACATTATGTGAAAACCAAAGGAGCTCTGGCTATAAAAGCAAATAATTTGTTCTGGGAACACTGTCCTAAAGAAAGACGGGAATATCATCCTTACAATCCTCTCAATATTCAGGCGGCAATCTCACGCATACTTGATTATGTTAAATGCATTAGACAGTGTGTTGAATGATGGATTGGTTACCACTTTCATTTCCCTCCCTTATGGCTTCCTGGAGAACAATATAAGGCTCAATTTAAATTAACCAAACAGGAAGAGTTGGCAGCATGGAAGAAACTTCAAAGTGTCCATGGGTTTAGAGACATGGTTGACAGCACCTTCTACAGTTACTGCATAAGAAATTTACACTGTTCATCCCAGTATTCCGACTCAGATTCAGATTAGACGTTGCATGCGAACATGCAACATTTTCAGTTGGGGGGATGTTAGGATCCCAGATTGTCTATTTTTGACCTTATATTTTGTCATAATATTACCCTCTTCAACCTATAATTGAAAGCCTTTTCTAGTATTTTGACTTAATCATTCCAAAGGTATACAGTAACTCTCCTCATTGCTATATGTTTAATTATTCAACACATAATCATGCTATATTTATAATTGATCGTTGAAGTTGACTAAGTTGCTGAACAATTGTTGAAACTGCCTAAAGCTGGCAGGACCATATTTTGCAGTTGTTAAAACAGCGGAAACAGCACGAACCATGAAGCTGAAACAGCAAGAATAACATGAACCTCGAAGCTAAAACAGCAAGGACAGCATGCGAACCTCGAGGAGACAGTTGAGATTTGTGTATCTGATCTACAGCAACAAAGGAATTCGATCGATTATTACATTGGTCATAACGATCATGATCCACATTACTGTAACAACATTCTGTTAACGGGAACTGATTTCCCTATTTTTGGTACAAAGGGTCGAACTAGAATGTATAATGAAAATCTTTTGTAATAGATGTCTCCTCTATAAAGAGGAGACATCTACATTAGAGGGAGATATAGATGTATGGAAAGAAGGTGAACAAGCTGTGACACAGGAATTGTAGTGGAAGGACGAGACTGAATCTTTCTTGTAATATGGTATATTGACAGATGAATAAAGTTCTGTTCTGAGTATTTCATCTTAATTTTCGTGTCCTGGGGAATCTTGTGAGAAGGACAGGGCCCACCTTCATCACAAGATTCACCCATCTTCTTTCTGTTGTGTGTTGTGTGTGATTTCTGTTTATACCTTATTCGCGAGTACTACTTCTAATGATATTTTACTTTTGTTGAGACTCTGTTCCCTTTTAACTGATTGATGCTACATATGAGTGCCTCACCGGTGATTAGGATTTACAGAGTATATTGGCGAACTGGATAACAGAGGCAGGTGCTGAATGTTCCTACTCTTAGGATAGGGTCCTGATCCTTTGTTACAGAACAGCTATCACTTCCTTTTGCAGATTTATTTTCTTTAATCAATTATCTGTTCTTATTCCATTCCTGCAATAGACTATAACTGTTGTAACACAGAGTAAGGGTTTAACAGAGAGTGAATTATTTATACTACAACTTTTTATACTATTAAAATCGAGTACATACAGTACGTAGTCACCTTTGAAATAATCAGACTTTCCCGGGTTGACAATCTATGTGGCACTCAACTGTTTAATTAATAAACAATTAAAGTGACCAACACCTCTATGGATACAGATTGGCTAGATTCTGTATCTAAAAGATTGTTCTGTGGTTACCTCGGCCGTATTCCCTTTCTTACAACTTTTGGGAACAACCTGAGTGTTAACATATTCGAGAAACACAATGTTCATTGATGAAAAGTAACATATAATTGTTAATAGTTCCTAAGCGCATGTGAGGGTGATAATATTTTTGAAATATTACAATGTTCTATTGGTTTTTGTGCTTATATGACCTTCATCTTCAGGGTAAAGTCTTGCCAACCTAAAAGAGGCTTGCCTCATTTACTAGATTTCAGTACATTTTCAACAGTGAGATTTTCATAATAGAGGGACTGTAGAAGCTTAGAAGGAGCCAACGCTTTGCTCATAAAGCCTATAATTTTATAGGTAATATCTCCATCCTGCATTAAACCTGCTCCAAACTTGTTTAAAAAAAGGAAAGGAAAAAATTGTTCCATATGCATTTATTTCTCTATAATTGATAATGCATTACAAATTATTTCCTTTGGTCTTAAAAAATGTTTTTATTATTTACAGAGTAATTATAGAATGCTTCGCACTATCATTTCGTTGGTAATAGTTAGAATAATTGGGGCTCTTGAAAAATAAGGTAATATTGTCCCCACCAATAATGTATGGATTTGAATATCAACCTAATAACATTGAACCATCACCAAATACTCGGGACTAGCCATCAACCAGATAAATCATATAAATTGTATTTCCTATGTACTGAAATTCAAACAAAACTAAGGTCTATAAACCACAAGCTTTTGCGTCTTTCAATCTAGTGATAAAGAAGGAACAAACAAATGAAAGAAATGGTATTATAGTCTTCATTTTTGTTTAAAAAAAAATAAAACAATGTGCAAACATGGATGTAAGTTGTGCTTCCATGAATGAATCTCGATAGAAAGATTTCTTTTAAGGCTTCTTTCTTGCAATGGAGAAGGAAAAATCCATCCCCTATGAAAGTGTTGAGTGTTACCATTTTGTCGTGAATTTTGTCTAGAGATGCTTTTTTGCTCTACCCTCTAGCTCTAACATCATGCTGGAAAAATAACCAAAGCCAACATCTATCAGCAAGATGTTTTTGTCTACTTTATTCCCAACTCTATCATTATTTCTAATCTATTGTAAATGTCTACGAATTAAATGAAACATTCCAACACCTATTTCTAAGTTGGTGATTGGGGGAAGTAATGCCATTATAAATCTTGTTAGAAATCAAGCAGAGCTTTCCCTTAAGTTAGTCCATGATTAACATATGACATTAGCTCCAAGAGCCCAATGTATATCTCTTTAGTAACTCGACATGTCGACCCAAATCACTTACCATCTACAGACAGGTCGCAACAATATGTCATAGAATTAAATCACATAATTTATTTTCTATTATATTTCAAAGAAATTGAAGAAATTGGTTGGTTTTACATTAGTGTTTCACTAAATGCATTAAATGTAGTTTTTGAAAGATGGCATAAGTTCCAAGGGTCCAATTTATATCTCTTTAGTCACTTAACATGCCTTCGTAAATAGCTTGTCATCCACAAACAGTTGGCAGCAACATCTCATAGAATTTTCTATTCTATTTTAAAAAATCCAAGATATTGGTTGGTTTTATATTAGATATTCGTTAAATACATTAAATATGTTGTTTTCTTTTAATTTATTAAGTTCAAGAATAAAATTAATGGCATGAATAGTTAATTATATCCATAAATTATATCAAGAATATGGGAGGTAGTTATCCACATGATGCAAAGGCTGCAATGGGACCTTCAAATTCATAGCGCAATCACATGTTTGAAAAATAGATTTTTGAAAAATATTGGAAAAAATAATAATAATAATAACTTTCAAAGTTAAACAATGTAACTTGCATTGGTCAATGCTAAACTAATAGTAGTCAAGTAAATCGATTTCTAGAGTCTTGCCATATCAGGGACTAATAAGTGTTGAACGACCTTGCCTAAAAAATTAGAAGATACATAAGAAATAGTTAAGCTTATTATAACTCAGTGCTTAAATAATATTTCTTTGACTTGCAATTTTTTTTTGGATTAGCGTTACTCATTATATTCCACAATGTGATAATTTATTTATTTTTGGGAAGAAATTTGATAAAAATAATCCCGGAAGTTATGAATGAACTAGTGAATCTTGGGTAACACTTATAATATGATTTAAATTTTAACCAATACAAAATAGATCTTGTATAATTGTTCAACAAATTCTAAAATATGCTCAAGTGAAACATAAGTTATGGTCAAAATCCTTGCATATTTACATTAAATATGGAGTTCAAGCTCTTAAGTTGAAACTACATAAAAAAATTGGAGGTGTTGGAAAATATTACTTAATTTGTGTCATGTTTTTGGAAATAACTGGCAAATCTTCTACCAAATGTTCGAATTAGGTTGGTTGTTTTGTAAAAAAGGTTTGGCCTCATCACTCTTCCTGTTTAAAAAAGAGAGAGAAAGTTATGTATTGGTCATTTATATCCATCTAAACCCAATGATAAGACTAAAAAAATGTTTTTTTCTGTTTTTTTTTTAACAAAATTTTCCTTTCGGGTGCTATAACCAAACTTACAATTTTCTTTCTTAAAAAAGAAAAACTGAAAGAATTGGAGTAATTAGAGGTAACACCACACATTAACTATTAACTATTGGTTAAAAATCTTATCCAACAGGCTCTCTAAGAGGTTGAACAAAATGTCAATGGCATATACTTTTGATGAACTGGAATGCACAAAATATTATCACTTAGAGAAAAGATCTCAATTTATGTTTTGAGTGAAGAAGTTGAACCTTATAACATTTTTTTAATTAATTAATTTAATTAAAATGAAAAACATAACTACTATTAAAATGAATCTTAACCTTTGATTTGTGACTACTACTAAAAATATTCTAAAACGTTTTGAGAAGGTTAATTCCTTATCATTCACCTTATTACTAATTAAATTAAAACTATGAAAACTCTATTTCAAATAGACACATTTATCGATATAATAACTATCAATTTTATATAATTAATTTCAATTTCAAAAAAAAACATTCAAGTTAATTGTAACTCAACATATAAATATGATAACCACCCTCTCACATTGCAAAATGAAAATTATAACAAGGGCAGTGAAAATTTGAGAATTGAAAAAGTGAAGGTTCATAATAAAAAGATTAACGATAAAGTAGAAAAAGATGTTTATCTGTCTGGGGTTGGAGTCAAAGGGCTTATGAAATTCCATCAAGCTACTGGTATCACATTCACAAAGTTTATTAGTGAAAAACAAGTGGAGAACCTGATACTACAAGAAATAACAAAAGAGCTAGAAGATGCTCTAAATATGAGCCCTATTTTAAAGACTCCACTGGCAATACGGGTCTTACTATCGACAATTTATACCCCCATTAGACCCTATAGATCTAATAAAGATGACAAACTCCTTAATGCAGTGAAATCTTATATTATCACTAATATATGCCAAAGATTGAAAATTATTGAACATGCATGATAAGTAGCTTTTGATTTGCGGCATTCAGCATGAGGAATTAAGTCATTTGGTGATTTGGATAAAAGTAATCTTAAGGTAGAGAAACATTTCTTTGACAATGACTTACTTTCAATATAGTTCTAGCTATCGTACCTATGTTGCCAACTATTCAAGACTTCTCAATCACTAATACTGATTACTCTATTCTAATTTTAAGTTTGTTCACCAATTTTGTGGAGAATTTGATGATAATGTTTTCCATAAGTTTTTGAGCATATGATTTGAGCTTTTATATTACATCTAAAGTTGTGTTACAGATCAGAACAAAAATGAACATTTGACACTAGTTTCAGATATCATACATACACCTCATCGATGCTTTGTAGTTTTATTTACTATAAAGTTCGAAAGTTGTTGAATGTTTTAATCTCTTAAAGTTGTGCGGAGATGTGGAAGAAGCGTTCATTGCACATCTTCCATAACTGCGGACTCGTGCACCTTCGAGCTCCGCACAATGAAATCTTCTTTCACACCTCGAAACAAATTTTTATTTCATATAGATGTTCCGTATATAGTATTTATTTAATCATATCTATGATGATTGCAATTCAAATATTGATAAAATTCTTGTTACTGTAACTTTGTTTCCTACTGTTCAAGACTTCTCAAGCAATAAGAATGATTACTCTATTTTAATAATAATTATGTTCATCAATTTTCTAGAGAATTCCGTGATAATGTTTTGCATAATTTTTCGAGCATATGCTCTGAGATTTTATATTACATCTAAAGTTGTGTTATTGATTAGAATGAAAATGAAAATTTGAAAATAGTTTTGGATATCATACATACATCTTATTAAATCTTTGTAGTTTTATTTACTACAAAGTTCGAAAACAGTTAAATGTTTTAATCTCTTAAAGTTTTGCAAAGTGCAAAGCTACGGAAGAAAATTTCATTGTGCTTCTTATGCACCTATGCACTCCATACAATGAAAGCTTCTTTCGCACCTCAGAACAATTTTTGATTTCAAATATATGTTCTATATGTAGTATTTATTTTAATCATAGCTATGATTATTGCAATTTGAGTCTCAATACATTTCTTGTTACCGTAATTGTGTTTCTTACTATTCAAGACTTCTTAAGCACTTAGTATGATTACTCTATTTCAATTCTAATTATGTTCACCAATTTTGTGGAGAATTTCGTGATCATTCTTTTTATAATTTTTCAAGGATACAGTTTTAAGTTTTATATTACATCTAATGTTTTGTTATTGATGAAAATGAAAATGAGAATTTGACAGTAGTTTTGTATATCATAGATACATCTTATTGAAGCTTTATAGTTCTATTTACTACAAATTTTGAAACTTATTATATGTTTTAATCTTGTAAAATTGTGTGGAGTGTGGAGCTAAAGAATCGGTTTTAATTGTGCGTATTCTGCACTTGCTCACTTCCACACCTCCACATTCAGCACAATGAAAGCTTCTTCCACACCTCAGAATAATTTTTGATTTCAAATATTTTTTCCATCTGTAGTATTTATTTTAATCATAACTATGATGATTGGAATTTGAGTCTTGATAGAGTTCTTGTTATTGTAACTGTGTTGCTTATTGTTCAAGACTTCTCAAGCAATAAGACCGATTAATGTGTTCCAATTCTAAGTAGATTCACTAATTTTGTACAGAACTATATGATGATGTTTTGCATAAGTTTTAGAGGATATGCTTTGAGGTTTTATATTATATCTACAGTTGTGTTATTGATCAAAATGAAAATGAATATTTGATAATAGTTTTGGATATCTAATCCAGGTGGATATTGGTGGCCACGCGCCTATTCCACCTAGACCTCCAGTCGGTTTCATCTGTGTTAGGCCCCTATACTACTAGTGTAACCCCTTATTGTTATTAGTACAACCCATTATTATATTGTTGTACCCATGTAGTCCCCATATTGCTACTATTGTGCCCCATAGAAGCCCACTATTGTTATTATTGTACCCTTACATTATTATTGTTATGTCGGCTTTGATTATATTATAACCCCTTAGACTCCTATATATAGAAAGGAGGTCTTGTCATTTGTATCATCTAAGAATTTTTCATTTGTGTAATGTAAAGGAGGTTGCCCCCTCGAAGACGCTGAAATCTAAGGCATTCATCTATCTTTTCTATCTTTTTGTGAGTTGGTTTCATAACATTATTGGATTGCAGTATGTGTTTGTATATTTTGAATATTCCTCTTAGATTTAATGTCAAGTAGTTGCCATATATATTTCTCATTAGATGTAGATTCATATCAATCAAGTTATTGATGGATTATGCTTGTATAAGACTCATTTTGATCAAGTTATTGATTGATAATGCTTGTATGGATGTGGAAATTAAGTCTTTAAAAAGCGCTCCATGTATCTTAACATTCCATAAACATTTCCTTTCTCTTGTTTCTCTCTAAACCCATATATACAAAATTCTTAAGATTTAAGCTCCATATGATGGATTTCTCCTCTATTGTCTTCTACAATTACATATGTCTTAACAAATGATTTGTTGCAAGCTCTCAATCTGACTTGGCCACCACCGATTGAGGATCATTTCCTATGTATTCCTATGTGTGTGTTGGTTCATACATTGTATCTTTATGAATGGTTACGAATCAATCTTATCCAAATTACATGCAGAAATATGGTGCTACAATTCCTTAAGACAAATTTGATAGCACTAATTAGGATGTCCTAGGCACTGTTCTCCTATCAACCCAAAGACTATCTCTAGGAGTGACAACACATAGTATGTCCTTATATTTATATATAAAAAGATCTATAAAAAACTTGGCTCGAATAATAGAAAAATTCTTAAATTACTTGAAAAATAAATCACAATTTTGAAAAATATATATAATTACCAAAAGATCAATTAACTTAATGAACCATTTAATAGAATATTAAATATGATATATATATATATATATATATATATATATATTAGAGAGAGAAGAGAGAGAGAGAGAAGAGAGAGAGAAGGAGAGAGAGAGAGAGAGGAAACACAAAATGACCAAAAAATCATCAATCTTTTCCATTTTGAATGGAATCTTACTATAATAATAACAAAAATCTCACAAATTTCCCATTATAGTCACAAAAATGGTATATATGATAATAGATACTCTAGAGATGAGATATATGGAGGATGCACCAATTTGTTTACAAGCACCTTTTCTATGCATCCTATGACATAGAGAACTAAATTGGCTAATGGTTAGAGAAGTAGAAATGGAAACCATGGATATTGGTCAACTACCATTCACATCAAACTAAAACAAATTTAGCTAAGAGAGAAGAGTTATGTTTAGTTTTTATCATTAATTCTATTAACACCTTTGTGAAAGTTGATCGAGGTAAACCTAGGTTTTGTTGAATCATGCTTATAGTTTTTTCTAGGATCATACAATGCATGGTGATTATTAAGGACCATCCATGATTCCTTTTCACTAGAGGAAAATAAAACTTGTACCACTTCCTCTTTTCCTTGAGAAATTCTACCAACGTAAAGATAGGAATGCCACATGCAAGTAGATTTATTTCTTCCAAATATTTCAAGTCACTAACTAGGCTCATGACATTAAGAGATAAGTGTTGATTAAGAGTATATAATTTAATTTTTTGTATATTAAATTTATGCCTCAATGTGGAGAGTGGTTGTCTCAAACGATTATATCAACAATGAAAATTTTTAAAGTTAAACTCTCTACGTAAAATCGATGGCAGAACAATAATTTCATTAGCTATCCAATGTAAGAAGGTTTACCTTTCTCCAAATTTATTAGAGGCAAGATATTAGCCAACATAATGATATGGCAATCTAGATTCAACATACAATAGACAAGTCTTTACATGAGGTCAACAACCTAGTCAACAATTACACTAGTAAGTTTAGGAGAGACTAGATTAGCTATCCCTTTTTTCTATTTCGCATAGCATAAATCTTGTGACTTTGACTACTTACAAACATAACACATATATTCCATTAAGGGAAGTCAACGTTTGGTGGAAAATATATTTTCTCCCTTGATGTTTAAGCCCTAGACATTCAATGAGGGAACTTGCACATAAACCAAGTGTACCTTTCATCTTTACCTAATTTAATTTGAGGCTCTAAACCACACCAAAAGTATTGACGACATTAAAGTAGTCACCAAGCATTGTATTGTTTGGCCTCATTAGGTTATTTTCCCCAATCAAAGTATCTCGATATGACAATGACATAGAAAAGGGATAGCAAGACCATTGAAATCCATTCCTTAATAAGGAGTGGATTATTAAGATCTTGTTAAATCCAATTGTTGTTCACTATGACATGCTAGGCGTTCTAGGTTATGGAACTATACTTGGTTCCAAAACCTTGGGGGCTTGGGTTAAAGGGTTGAGGCCTAATGGAACAGGGTCATGATCATCAATGAAGCTATACAAGACTTTTTTTTTCTCTACTCTTAGATCCATGCACAATAATCTAATATTACGTTGGGGTCCATTAGGGTCAATGAGATAGGAGCATTGAATGGGGCCTTAAGAAACCGTAGAAATTAATTTTTTCAAAGGTCTTGTGAATATATAACCAAGGAGGATAATAAGCTATTCAATATCTAAGAAGTGGAAGAACACAATGTAGCAAGTGGAAGTGAGCCTAGGCCTTGTGAAGTCACACAATACAAGGTGTTTGTGGCCCATGAGGTTGGCCAATTACATCTACCTGCTATATATGCATGTGTAGTCATCACTCAATGCATGTAACCTTCAATGATCTTTGTAGGAATAAATCCCTGTTGGATTGGATCACTTATATCCATATTTGTGGAAGAGACACTTTCCTTGACTATATAGGAGGGAACTTGGAGATGCAAAAGCATGGATAGGGCATAATCTAGTCCAATCCCATTGGATAAATGACCACCTTTTATTAAATGAAATTAAGGGAAAAATTCACAAAAGACATAATTTGATAATGAAGTGTCATGGATCCTTCCTTAGGGCCCACAGATTTGGTGATAAGGGATTTGACAACAAAAGTTGTTGTTCGCAAAGTTGACTTAACAAATAAGCCAATATATCCTTCCATTGCCTAACTGGGGATAGGTTAACCCTAACACACTGTTGAGGTTGCGACCTAGTGTTTAAACTTATCTAGTTCTAGGCACATAACCTCCCATAACGAGAAAACAATACAACAAAGTTTTGGCCATAATTACATCAAGAGACTACCGACTCAATCTAGATAGGATAATTTATTTTAATCTTATAATAGATTGAGGAGTTTGAAGTCCAAACTTCGTTAACCAGGAAGGTAATTTTGCAAATACAAGGACTAGTATGCAACATAGTTTTAGCATTGTTTGCATCTACAAATTGGAAAAGAAAAAAGCCTTTGATAAGGTTTATGAGCATGGGTACAACATCAACCATATAACTCCTAGTTATCTTGAGTCTACCTGTCAATTATCACTTCAAATTGTTGGTGGGGGGAGTATTTTCCCTACAAAATACACTAATAGTGAAATCAAGGCCAGATTCGATAATATACCTAGTTGCACACCTTCAACATGAATTTGTGAAGGTTCTTGCAAGCACCATTGTTGCTCACAACATTAGCTCCTTCAGCCATCACAACGTCCTTTTCAAATAAAAGCCATAAAAGCTCTCCACTTATGACTAATGACATTATCTAAATAAAATTAAGCAAATCAAAATCAATTTCATAAACAAATAATATATTCACAATTTAAACAAATTTTTGTAAAAATCCAATTTCAAAAATTAAAATAATAAATAACAATAATTTCAAATTAATCATTTACTTTATTATATATATATAATATAGTATATTATATATATATATATATATAATATATATATAATATTAAACATTTAAATACTACATTAACTGTACTTCACAAACAAAAATATGAGTCGTTAAGCCCCACCAAATTTTAATTGCTCACCCAAAACAAAAGTGCAAGCCTCACCTAATCACACTCATTGAGAAGCAAGGCCACGTCAAACACACATGCTGAAGAAATAGAAATATAAAAATGAACTTCAACATAATCTCGTCGATCCACGCCCATGCTTTGAAAGCATCCATTAAAAGAAAAATAATGACTTCTTAAAAGTCATGTGTGATGGATTTATCTATAATAATTTATATTTTATGAAAAATATTGTATTTTCACATTATTATACATAATTTTA
>APFE030165251.1:0-12545 GCA_000404065.3 Pinus taeda | reverse complement strand
CAACCTCTGAAAATGATTGAGAAATTACATCATATAGACCATCCTAACCCCTTTCCATGCCTTTAGGGGTCGAATTCCTCCTTCTAGGGGCAGTTTCAACTAATTCTAAACAAGGAGCTAGAATATAGGCATCCAAACAACTTGCCTCTAAAAGAAGGGAAACTGATTCTTACACTTGATTTTTACTTTTTTAGGAGTGAATCTTCTAGAATAGGTAAAAATGAGTCCAAGTTACATTAAAACCATAAATTTACATCAATATAACTAAAAAATTTCATCCATAAGAAAAACTGGTTCAACTGGCCGAATTTCTGAGCTGGAAGATTAAAATTTGACCAAAAATCTCTACGCGCCGCGCGCCTGAGCTCTATGCGTCGCGCGCTTTTCAGCCTACTTTTGGGGCACTTCATGGCATACAAATTGAGCTCATGATAGCTTGTTGGAAAGCCCTGGACGTCTAATTTCCAACCCAAGTGGAATGTTTCAATTTGGAGTTCATTTACCCCTCCAAAACTTCATTCTCCCAGAAGTACTTCCTGCTGGTGCAAAAGATGGCAGAAAGGTGGTTTTCGTGGTGTTTTTGGCCCTTTTGATCATCCAGAACTTGATGAAATGTAGAGCATGCATAACTTACCATGAAAAATCCAAAGCTATAAATTTTTCCTCCAGCAAGTGTCCCAATCATAAGCGCGCGTGTCGACGCGCTACGCGTTGCGCTGAAAAACCTGTTTTGCAAGCCAAAATTTTCAAAATGACAAAAATTTCTCCGAAATTGCTCAAATTCGGAGCGAAGACCCTCCATCATGTATTATGTCCAGCCAATGAAGCCTCGGCCAAAATTTGGAGTGGATCAGGCTTTTTTCGCCGTTTTAGTGCTCTGCTCAACCGCCTCTTTAGAATCTTCATTTTTGCTTTGCAGACATGCATATGAGTCCAATAATGATTTTTCATATGAAAAAGAATGTCTTTGTCTCTATTATGATCCTGTGAATATACCTACGCTGATGAAGAAGGCGAGACCCCTTCCACGGCATGTGGAGATAATACTCGCGTTGCTGATCAAGTCAACGAGACCCCTTCCACCCTGGGTGGAGATAGTACTCGTCGTGATGCTGCAAACAAAGCTCTATGGCCTCTCTGATATGTTACCACTACTGGTGCACTGCTATGCTCCATCTCAGTACATCAACCTCAATGGTTGATTCACTCTCCTACTCATATCCTTGCTCATAAACTGAATCTGTCTCTGACATGGCTTTGAAAACAAGATGTCTGCAATATGTATGTTGATATAGGTGTAGTGAAGGAAAAAATTTCAGTGTATGCTTTACTCCTCAAATGTGTCACATGTGTATGAAAGTATCATAGGAAAGCCACAATGAAAATAGTTTTGTCAACTGAGTTTGCATGGAAAAGTAGTGTGAAAATGACAATGGCCATAACAATGATAGCAGAGAAGTAATGGCAAAGAGAGAGCGTGAGGCTGAGGTTAATAATGAGCATGGACACCACTGAAAATTGATGACATAGGCATATATCAATAACACAAGTTTGAAAAACCCCCACAAAGTCCCTAATATTTGTTTCAAACCCTACGAAGTGAATTTGGAAATAAACATAGGGTTTTACATTTCACACTTGTTTCTCCACATTCAAAACACCATAATCATGTCTAAAATTCACTAAGAAAACATAAAGAACCTACTTGCAAGTTGATGGAGGTAATTTGGCACGAATCTGGACGAAGGAGTGAAAATTTTTTGGTTCTGAGTTATATGCGCCATGCGCTTACCCAGTGCGCCGCACACTCCTTATGCGCTGTGCGCGTGTAAATTTACACTGGCCAATGGAGCCCAGTGCGCCGCGCGCACCCAATGCGTCACGCGCCTTCTGTATGGGTTGTGCGCCACATAGTGCATTTTCCAGGAGGATTTTGGAGGCCTTCTCGGTATCAAAATCAGATGCAGGATAGCTCGTTAGAAAGGTATTTGAGTCTAATTTTCCGCCGAAGCAAAATTTGTTAGTTTGGAGTTTATTTGACTTGTCAAAAGTCAAATCTCCCAAGACTGGTCAAAATGTGCCAAATGAGGCTGCCTCAAGGCAGAGTGCTATTGCAGTCAACTTTGAATGCCTTCCTCATTTCCAAATTGAGCTCATGATAGTTCATTGGAAAGATATTTTTGTCTCGTTATCCTTTGACTCATCAAGAAAGTTATTTGGCCAACCAATCTAGGAGAAAACTTGATTTTACCAAGGTCACTTCAGAGGTGCATCAATTCTCCCGAGGCGATTTTATTTTTGACATTTCTCTAAAACCATGACACCTGTGTGCAAAAGTGAAGGAGGGCTTTCTTCCTTGGCCTTTTCGGGACAAAAATATCTCTCCATTTTTCAAAATTCATCTTTGATTGCTCTGAAACATCTTTTGAGTGAAACTTATCCTGATGTGTGAAACAAGGAATTGTTTCGAAATGAAGTGAAATGAAGGGGATAAGGGGCTTCTAAATTCTTGGGGAAATTTTTGGAAGTAGGGAGGGATGTTAGGAAGTAGGGGAAAGTTGAATCTCAGATATTGAGTCAGGGGAAGGGGTCCAAAAGGGCAAAACACAAGACTAGCCTAGAAAATTGCCAAGTTGTGGCAAGAAACTAGGGTTTGTGCAAAAATGAGGAATTTGGGGGATCTCAGTGATGGGAAGTGTTTAATAAGGTACATTAATGATAGGGGTAAGTGTATGAACATCAGGATACAAGTTTTTCTAATGATTTGACCATTCAAGAGAAATTGCCTTCAAAACCCGAGGAGAGGGAAATGAACCTTGCCTAGGCGCAACTGAGGCATCAATAAGGTGTGAAATGACCCAATGGAACTTGACATGATGATAACAACCTTTTGAATGATGATAGACTTAGTTGAATAGTGACATAGACTGACATTTGGGCAACTTTGAAAGGAGTGAAAGCAAACCCTAGAGCTAATGCCTAGTGACCAAATTTTGCTTGAAGGCTCACTGAAATGACAAAATTTGATTTTGACGCCTTAAAATCACTTGTAAGAGCATGTTTGATCACTGGAGGAAGGATACAAATACTGACACTAACAGATTCATTTTCTTCTTCAATCTACTCAGAATGATCCTTTGCTAATAAAGTGTCTATGAAATTGGCCATCATAGCATTCATGTTGTTATTCAATTCTGGACATGTTTTCTTTGAATGCCTCTCTTGATGGAAAGTACAAATTTTTTCCATGCCAAAGCTTTCAACATTGAACACAACATTGGAGTTATGTGCAGTTTTAGTCAGTTGATTATTGTTCTTCTTAATGACAGGAAACTTGAAAGACTTATTATTAGAATATGCCTCACTTGACTTCCTCTTCAGTTCAAATAATTCATTAGTTATCAACTTCAAAGACTTAGTCAAGCTTTCCATCTCAAAATAATCTTTTTCTTTGGTTTTAGTGGAACAAGAATGAGATTTCCTACCAATGTCTTTGGAGTCCTTAGAATCTTCATGATCGCCAATAGCTCCAATAAAACGCAAATATTTCTCGACAACGATTATTTCTGCAAAGTTGAGGGCTAAGGTTTCCTTTGTAACTCTTTTAAAAAAACATGGAAATGTTTGTAGGCAAGGTAGCAGTGTAATAGTCTTTGGTAATAGAATCATGCGGTTCAACATTGGTGGGGAAATTATTCAATAAATACACAGATATCTTATTAAAATCCTTTAATTTTTCCTTCTCCCCAATTTTAAGATTTCTAAGTTCCTTGAGTAACATGGTAGGAGTTTTATCATCAACAAATTTATCTAAAAATAACTTTTTTAACTCCCTCCAATTGTGGACTGAATTAGGCAGAAGACTCTGGTACCAAAATGTCTTTGTATTACTTCTCCCATTCACCCTCTGATTTTGAAGATTCTCCTCCTTCATTGTTTAAATCTTCATTATTATCAGGGTTTTCTCCTCCTCTCAGTTGTCCTTCTTTAAAAAATGAAAAATCTGCCCTGTCACCATCCAAGTTTTCCTAAATAGGTGGTATATTCCCTTGCTCGTGTACTCTTTTAGTAAGACTAGCTAACTCTTCAAGGGTTGCAATATCAAAATCTTTCGCTGAAGAAACCAATATATCATAGTGATTTGTCTCTTTCTTTATGGGCTTATGAGGTAGGATAATGATGACAAGAAGCAATCCATGAGCTCTAGCAAACTAACGAGTAATAGGTTGAACTGTCTGGAGTTTATCACAAGTGACTTCAAAAGAACATTTTAGACTTAGATAAGAGGAATCTACTATCTCAATAATGTGAATTAGGGTTGAACTTGGATTTTTGCTGCCTTACACATAAGGATATTTGTTAGAGTGTGGTGAATTTTCATCCATAAAAGGGTTCCCTCCTTCTAGTGCTAAAATGTTGATGGTGCTAGAAAACGCCAACATATAAGGGGTCTCCTTGACATGAAATCCCAATTATACCTCACAATGTTTGCTATAGGAGCCCCATCCGGAATGTGGCTCAATTGCCATAATCTTAAATATTTTCTTTGGTTGCAATAGTTAGCATGAGAGAGAAACACACATGTACTATCAAATGAGAAAGTAAGTAAATCCTGTGAAATGTTAAATTGTATTATGTATCAAGGTTCTTTCACCAGAAGGGAAGAGAAAGCAAGTATTTAAAAGAAAAGTATTAGTATTATCCTAATAAAGACACATTCACATACATAAGGAAGAATCACTGACCATCTAGCGAAATATTTCGCATAGACATAATGATCATTAAAGAAAAAGAAACAACACACGTTCAATAGGATGAGCACCAAAGTCAATGAAATAGTTCAATTTATTTAGTATTTGGAAACATAAACACATACAGTAAACTTTTAAATAATAATCTTAAAAAATTCGCAATATATGCATGAAAGTTTGTTGGCTTAGTGGAGGAGAAGGAAAAGTCCAAGGGTCCTCAAAATAATTGGTCTAGAAAGAATAAATTTTAGGAACCACCCTAGAAGTCATAGAAATGGTGTTAATGGAAATAACTAGGGGTAGAAAATCAAAAGTATCCATTAATGATGAATACATACCAACCCGCAAATTCTCAGTAGGTTGTTGAGAATTGTTGACCAATTGGACAGTGGAATTCAATGAAAAATTGGGATCCAAATGGATGTAAGCTAATTGATGTATAGTAACAAATTTCCCTTCATGAGGGAAACATAACACATGGAAAAGGGTTGAAACAACAACCTACATCAGGTATATCCAATTTCATCCCAACAAGAGATTGTAGTCAAGTTTGGCATCCACCACATCCACTTCCACATTGAAAATTTTATCACCAACTCTGACAAAGAAGGAAAGAAAAATCTTATATGGCCTATGCGAACAACCATCAAATGTGGTTAAAAGAGTTGGAGATGGAATTAGATTTGGAGACCCAATTTATTTCCAAAATTCCATTAACAAGACACATGTGAAATCTCCCTCATCCAAAATGGTTTGAAAGATTTTCTTCTTACGATATAATTCCTTAATCTAAAAGGAATCATGGTGAGGAAGTCTAGGTTTGAGACTAGTAGTATAAAACATAATAAATTGAGAATTCCTAGGGTCAAGTGCTCCAATTGTAGTGAGAAACTCACTCCTTTGTGTTGGACATGACTAGAGAACCTCTAATTCCAACATCACACAAGGTGTCTGGGCTAAATCTTCCATAATGGAATAATTGTGTCGCCCTAGAATTGGGATTGAAAGTCAAGCATTTTTAAGAGCTTTTTGATATCCAAAGTATAGGCTCAATAAAATGTTTCTCAATATGAAGAGGTTCCTATGAATAATGGGTTGGTTTGGCCTCAGAAGACTTAGGGTCTCCATAATCGCATGCTCAATTTAACAAATATACTTAAACATTAACCATATATACATTTGATGGAAAATCTCCCTCAAATTGGGTGCCTTTTGGGAGGGTTCCAGTGTTATAATTTTTATTAGTAGGAAGTTTCTACCCTTGAGGGAAAGGTTTGTTGAGCACAACATGATAACTAGAAGGACTCTGTTGTTCCAACAACTATTGTGCATCTTGAATCCTAGAGAAAATATGGGTAAGATGATCTCCCTTGCGTAACATGAAAGGGAACTTAAATTTCTTCTTTTGTTTTTTTCCCCTCACCAATATCAATATTTGGTTTAGTTGAATCATACTTACCCTCCTTATTTTTATTCTCACCATGTCCTTTCCTTTTCCCTCTAGATTGTTGGTTTCCTTTGGGAGATAAAGACTAGACTATGTGAACTATGGAGGATTGCAATGGAGAAGAAATTGATGGTATATTTTATCTGATTGAGACAAAGTGTATGGTCATTTATTGTAATTTATTGACTAACAAATAATCCACATTCAAATCAAGTGACCTGACTAGCCCATCAATGTGGGGTCTTGGTTTTAGTTTAGCTTATTTCGTCTATAGTCTCATTGCATGAGAATAAATATCATAGAGATCACCAGATTGGGAATAAATTAGATCCAACTACAGCGCCCTAAATATGGATTTCTCTTCTTTGTAAACCCTAGAAAGGGACACATCCTTCAAGAATGGTGGTTGTAATGATTTCAAAAATCATTCAAGAAAAAAAATCATCAGGAATATCTGCTTCAATCGTCCTTTTCCTTCTCTTTCATTCTTGAATTTGGTCAAAGATATGGGTGCCCTTGTCCTGTTTAAATTTATCCAAGAGCTCAATCCCAGCATCATATTGCACATGAAATTAAAAATGGATAATAAATACAATAAATAAGTCATTAAACCTAGAACAATCCCCCCCTTTAATTTGATATACCACTTTGTATTATTTCCTATCAAGGTGCACTAAAAGTGTCTTAACCTAATTGAATCATTAGTCAGGGAATATATAACCACCAAAGGTAAAAGGTGGTAATATTATCAACTAGATCCTCACCATCATTTCCTTTGAGTTAAGGAATGTTTGAGGGAAGCTTGGTGAGAAGCAAGGGCCAAATCAGATTATACTGAGCAAGGCTGTTTTCGAACTTAGATAAATACGGAAATTTCAAAGTTTATAGGAATGAAAAATGTGGTTGAGCTATGGGGTTCCACCCTCTAAAAGGAAAACCTCTCGAAGGACCATCACTAGGAATTGAATATCCTATGTTTTAACTGGGACAAGGTTTCTAGGGAATACTCATACAAAATCCTAGATTGAAATTAAAACCTTGCTATTTGGGAGTAAATGGAGCAAACCATCCACTCATAGTATAAATGTAAGTTGAAGAGGTATTCCCCCTTTTGGTGTGTTATACGAAGAAAAAACTCCTTGGAAATAATTCCATACATTTGAAAAGGGCATAAATCCTATCATCATACTACTAGTAAGGAAGTGACCACTCCCTTGCTGACTAAACACTTGAAAAGGACATGGTCATTGACCCACTCATAGATGAATACACCATACCTTCCCCCCCTTTTCCTTGAAAATGATTCACAACTAGTGAAAAATCAAGGAATTGGAAAAACAATTCCTCCTAAAGAGGGGATATCAGGAGGTACAAGCCCACTTACAAATGCAAATCCCTATAAAGGGGCTAAAAAACTCACGATAGTAGGGATGGTCAAGGGAATACAAAATGAAAAGGTAGAAGGGATTATAGGGATCCCCACTGAAGGAATCTAAAATGAAAAGGAACTAGTGAAAAGAGTAGAAGGATGGGTTCCCCCACTTGGGCTAAGAGTGGAGGTAGAACCAAAAACTATTGTATTGGGCATAGAAGTGAACATAATAGAGAAGGAAAATTTCCCTTCACTAATGCAGAAGATGGTGTATGAACATCGACAGACTCACTAGCCAAGCTAGTGCAACTAACATTGGCCATCCAAAAAGAAGGGGAGCTCAGAAGAACACTTTGGACCAAAGTACCTACAAAATATATAATATAAGGAATATTTCCTAGAAGGGGGCCTATATTAGGTCTAAAAGTATCTAGGATATCCATTACCTCAACCCGATCTTCTAAAGATCCTGATTAAAAAAGAACCCGACCCAGAAAAATACCATCAAGATCATGAATAAAACCTTGATCTTCGATTTCATCCTTATACAATGATCCCCCCTAAGGGAAGTTTTGATTCCTTTGCATTATATTTAATTGGTTCAAAAGAAATAACAGAGTCATGCCTATGATTTTGGGGTAAAGGCTTGGTACTTGTAGGAGAAATCTTGTGAAGCCTCCTGTACCAATGAACTAGCCAATCAACCACTTTCAAGAATAAATAACTTCAAAAGACCAAATAACCTAAGGAAGGTTAGGTACACAAAGAACTCACTATAAAAATCCTAAATATAATAAACAAGAAAACAACCTTCGAGTGTTTCCACTCCAGGTAATTAGGAAGGGATACCAAAGTATGAGAAAGAAAATAAAGGGCATTTAGAAGGAAATCTTGGGATGATAAGGGCCTAATTCCTACTAAAAATGTAACATAAATAGTTACACTGACATCCTGACAATAACCTTGACTGATGCAAGTAACCTTGCTTCATTGAGCATTCTCAAGGAGCATTATGATAGTGATACATCGTCTTTCTCAGGTACCATAGGTATTCCCCCCTACAGTCATCTAGGTGGTCCCTAGGAAAGGAAACTAAAGCCACTAGTTTATAATCAAAAGCCAAGGGGAAAGTCATGGGAAGGTGCTCCAACAAGCAGGAGAGGAGGTAACTCTATTTCATTATTGTGACATGACCTAGTGCTTGACTCTTACGTGAAAGGAGCTTCCTTAATAACCTATGAAAGATTGGATTTTCACTCTTTAATCAAATTTTATGTTTTTCTCAGTGGCCTTGGAGACTTTACTCCCCACACACCTATTCCAAGGCCCTCAATCACCTAGACTAGTTGATTTATCTAACCACCCCTCCCACATTTACCCACTTTCACCAGCTTGCTAGGGTAAACATGAAAGAGAGAGCTACTATGACATGACTCAACCTCCTAACTACAATTAAGGAAGTGTAATTTACAAATTGAATTTAACTCACCACAATATGACATCCTATAGGATTTATGGGACACTAAGACAAATAACCACCACTCCCTGAACCGAAATCCTAATCCAAACAATTTTTTAGTGGCTTGGCATCCCAACCACTCCCACAACAAGGCATGCAAGTTGTTGAGGTCCTCCAACTGCTCCCATAAGCCTAGATGCTAGTGGTTGTGACCTAAAATCTCCATTTTAGTGCATGTGGTCATATATTCTGAGCCTAAATTCCAAGTCAGCCTCCAGACCACTTCCTAGAACTCAGTGAGACTTTTGAAAATGATAAATGACATCAAGACAAAGGGATTCATGCAAACTTTACTCAAAGAGTTGACCTAACCAAGCCTAACATTACGTTCATTTCGTCAAACACATTGTGAACATGTAATCTACAAGCCATGAATGCATATCTGAACATAGGGGACTGATACTTATCTAAGAATCATCAAGAAGGTCTAATTCCCTCTCATAATAGCTGCAAAAAGATCTATTAGGTCATGCATTCAATAACCATTCATTTACTAATCAAAACATGATAAGAACCATAACTAGAATCTGTCATAAAACCATGCTTATAACCAACATATAACCAAAATAATAACAATGAAAGCACAACCATCAAAGCCGCACAATAATAAGTACAATTATTCATAAAATACAACAAGAAAAGAGCTCTTATTAACATATGAAAAATCCAACCAAGTACCACTCAACCATAGATTGGGCTGAACCAAATATTTCTTTTAGCCAATCATGCCCATGCCATATTCCAATCATTAATGTGGGACTAACAAAAAACAACAAGGTCTTCCTTAGGCTTTGCCGCAATCCTACCAAAATCAATCAAGGGAATCATAGGTCCAAAAAAAAGCACCTACACAACCACAATTTACCGCAATCTTGCCATTGTCAATCAAGGGATTCCTAGGCCCAAAAAAAATAACATACACAACTAGGATTTACTGCAATCTTGCTAGCACTGGTCAAGGGATTCCTAGGCCCAAACAAGATAGGATTCCTCCATATTTCTTCAACAATACCTTGAGTAAATTTTCCATCTCCACCCTTAGGATGTATCACAATGTTACCCAAACTAGTCAAGGGATTCCTAAGCCCTTGGGAATTTTCCTCAGACCACCTCATGTAGTTCCAAAACCATCTAGAAATACAAAGCTCAATCAACTGAAAGAACCCCAAAAAACCATGACTATTTCGAAATGGCAAGGAAAGGCTGAAAAAATTGTCACACCGGGAAAATCCCATGCCAATGAAAACAAGAGAACCAAATACACACATGCATGTACCATGCATGCAAAAAATAGCAAGGACATGATACATGAAACTCGATACCTGCAAAGAAATCTAGTTGTAGCTACTTGATTCAAATGTTTCTTTCTTGATCCCTTTTGTCCTTTGCTTTCTTGTCCTTCCCTTTCCTTCATTTTCCAATGCTAGAGTGCTCCAAGAATGCTCTAAGTGTGCAAGAGTGAGAGAGAGAACTCCAAAATTGATCTAACAAAAGTTTAAACTGACCAAAGCTAAAAAAGAAAAAGTTATGAACTGATCCTCAGAAGCCTTTTTATCATTGAGGTCTCTATTTTCTTCAATTTCGTCTAATTTTCCTTCAATTTACTTTACATGCAATCTTGTGACCTTTCATCTCCCTTTTCTCCTATTTTCCTTTATTTTTATAAATAAATGCCAATTAATGTCTCTTTTCCTTTTCCAATGCCTTTCCTAATTTCCTTAGCCATAATAAACCAAATGAACACCCACTAGGATGTTTTTCACAACATTTAGCTTGGAATACATGTCCCATGACCTTGGTCTTATTTTTTCCTTTATTAACTTTATTGCATGAACTTTTAACCCAAAGTTGTTACAAACCCCTCACTCTTAGGGGAACACCATCCTTAGTATTCTATGACACCTATAACCAACAAGATCATTGAAAACCAAAACATATTTCCCATGGAGCTTTATAACTTAGCTCGATGTAGTATTTACAAAATCAACCTGTTGTAAAGCAAAACCAACATAAAAAACATGACAACCATACCAATTATTGGATCTTTATAACAAAACTCATTGTAATATTTACAATAACAACCATACATAAATATGTACATATATCAAACCTCTTTTGCCTCAACCAGCAAATAATGAAGGATACATAGCCCGAATTTGATCAACCATCTCACAAGTAGCTTCATTGGGACCAAAGTGTTTGCACTGCACTGTAACTTTCTTGATTGCTCTATTCAAAAGCATGAGTTGTTTCCACTACAAAATTAACTAAGGTTCTAGCTAGATGTTTCCTTCTTGCTCCATTTGCAATATATACCAATCAATCACCTGATCAACATATTTCACATACTTCTTTAGCAATGACAGATGGAAAACATCATAGACTCTCTGACTCTTGGAGGCAGTGCAAGTTTGTAGACCATTGGGCCAATCCTCTTAAGGGTCTCAAAAGGCCTGAAACACTGAGGTGCCAGCATGGCACATGATATAATCCTCAAGGAGCTCTTCATGGGATTAATGCACAAGTACACATGCTCCCCAACCTGAAACTCCTTAAATGTCCTATGTTGATTTGCATAACTATTTTTTCTGTCCTGTGCTACCTTTAGATTCATCTTGATAACCTGCATTTCCTATTCCATTTCTTCCAACATGTTCGATCCGATCAGTTCCTTGTTCACTAGATCACTCCAGGTAATAGGAGTATTTCAACTCCACCCATAAAGTTCCTTAAATAGACTCATATTTAAATATTATTGGTACCCATTATTGTAAGCAAACTCAAATAGTGGAAGATACTCCTCCCACCTCTTTTGATGGTGCATAACATACATTTTCAACATGTCTTATAGAATCTTGTTGACCCTCTTTGTCTGTCCATCTATCTGCAGATGATAAGATGTGTTGAAGGCCAACTCTGTACCCAAACCTGAAAACACTCTTTCGAAAACTTGGAAGTGAAACGTGCATCTCTATTGGATACAATCTTCCTATAAATACCCTGTAATATCACTATCTCCCTGATGAAGACCTATGCTACCTCACTAGATGAATAAGTAGACTTAACATATATGAAGTGAGCTACCTTTTTCAACCTATCAACCAAAACCATGATAGAATCATGCTGTTTGGATGCCCTCGAAAAACCCGTAATGAAATCAATTTAAATAACCTCCCATTTCCACTCTAGAATTAGAATTGGATATATTAACCCACCTAGATGCTTACACTATGATTTTACCTGTTGATAATCCAAACACCTGGTGATGAACTCAGCTACATCTTTCAACAAATTCAGCTAGTAGTATAATTTCTTGACCTGATGTTAGAGCCTTCTGATATCCTAGATGGCTTGAATACATATTGACATGAAATTCCCAGAATATAAGCTTCTTGAGTTCACTTTTGTTCGACACCGATATTTTCCCTAAATCTGACCAAGCCATCTATAGTGAGA